>JBAMBJ010001965.1:0-39474 GCA_037043495.1 Drosophila recens
AGTTGCCTTCGCCGACCACGGTCACACTGGCTCATACTTATAAAATTAATCGGCCACCAGACCCAGATGCAACAATGTTTTATATGCAAGTCATCAATTAAATTCTTACAGTTATTGAGAAATTCGCATTTGAAAAAACACATAATACAGCGTGGCATCTCATTTGTGCATGAACAGAAAAAGGTGGCATCTTTTTTGTGCAAAAAAAATCGTTGCTAACTTTTTTCTGACGGCGGGAGATGCACGGTATGTGGGAGTATTGACAATAATTTTAGAAGCATGTTTTGTATGCAAGTCATCAATTAAATTCTTACAGTTATTGAGAATTTGGCATTTGAAAAAACACATAATACAGCGTGGCATCATTTGTGCATGAACAGAAAAAGGTGGCGTCTTTATGCATGTTAAACAGAAAATCGTTGCTAACTTTTTACTGAAGATTAGTATTTTTTTATGAAATGCACGGCATGTGGGAGTGTTGGCAGTAATTTTACAAGCAATTTCATATGCCAATCATCAAAATCGAGCAAGAAATGGCTGAGAAATTATAATTTTTGTGTATTTTTCCAGTTGACCTAAAAGAAACATTCATGTGGGCTGCCAACCTGATATAAAGAAGCGCAAAAATGCGTCGGAATATAACTAGCTGGCAGCACAAAAATATAACTGTAATTCGTGGAAACAACGCGCAACAAATCAACAACCATCAAGCTAAAAACAAAATTAAAAATGAACAACGAAATTATCCGTTTGATGGCTCGCCGAAACAATTTTAATGCTCAAATTCAGCAGCTGCAGGAACCCGGTGGCCACGTTGTAAAAAACCAAATAAAACAGTTAAAGGAGGAACAGAAAAAAACAAAAAACATTATCAAAAAAATGCAGAAACAAATGGATGAGCAGTATTTGTACATTGTGGACATGTGGAGGCGTATGGAGCAGCACCCAGGTCTGCAACAACAGCACCCGGCTCTGCTCCAACAGCGCCCTGCAGCACCATCCGCCGCAGCACCAGTCGCCGCAGCAGCATCAGGCGCCGCAGCACCAGCCGACGCAGCATCAGGCGCCGCAGCACCAGCCGCCGCAGCACCAGCCAACATGCATTAAAAACTTTTTTTTTATTTTAATATTAAAGTTTTGAATTTTTTTTTTTTTTTACTAAAAGGTAAGTCAACAAATTTACATACTTTTTTTTTATTTGAATACTAATTGCTTTTTCTGCTTACAGATACATTACATGAATATCATAAATGAATTTGATACAGAAACTGAAATTCCTCATCTATGTAAGTGAATATTTCATACACTATTAATACATAATTAATTAAAATCTATCTTTTAATCGTGTTGTTCTTCTAGGAAAATGAATATTTTCGATCGTTTTAAGTTGATCGTCTTTTGCTGTATGAGAAGCTAGCCAAAGATTCCAGTGACAGTGATGCCACTGATACTTCCAACTCTGACGCGGAACCCACGACTTCGTCGGGACTACAAGCACCAAACAGACTCGATGCTTCAAAGGAGGCTGCTGCTCTGCGGAAAAAGCACAAGGAGAAGGGCGATGCAAAGAAGGCTGTACCTGCAACACATCCTAGAGCCGTGGGCGGGGCCACACGAGGGCGGACGTAAAGTTATTTCTGGCGGCCCAATTCCACAACAGCAGTCGGGCAAGAAGCAGCCGATGGCAACGGCAACGGCAACGGTGTCGCCCTCACTGCTGCAACAACAGCACCACCAGCTGTATGCAAAGGATGCAACCAGTTCCCTGAGCACAGCGAAAATAACGCGTCAATTACAGGAACGTCGTCCCACACGTATCGAGCTGTTTTTCGGAATACCATTATTAATTTTAGGTCCTTTTTGAAAATAAGTTTCATTAATACAATTCTTAATTAATACAATTCTTTCCTAGAGGAAGAAAAGCATTAAAATGAGCTTCTTTATTTTACCCTATTTTGAATTAAATTGGTCAAGTTAAACTATAACTGATTGCTACAACTGTTCCTTTGTTTTTAAATTTTTTATTTAAATTGTGCCCCCATAGTAAATTTTGAATTTCCGAACTGTGGACAGATTGGGGCAGTCGGTCGATTAGCTTACTTATTGCGATCGGACCACTTTTTCACTTATAACGGTCAAAAAAGTAAGCAATCATTTTTCTCACTTGATATAATAAAATAAATATAATTAATAATATTCACAGACAAAGGCAGAAGAAGAGTGTGATTGATTGTTGATTGATCTGTGAATGATTGTTGTCTGACTGACGCGACTCACCACACAGTTGTTCACATGCTGCTCGCTCAGGTCAACCAAGTCGTCAATGGAACGTCTCATGATATTGTTTTGCACATCGACAAAGTCACACATGGACCACATGTCCGGGTCGTTGGGTATATGCGCCGGCACCGCATTGAAGAGTGCCTGCTCCCTGTGCAGATACGAATAATAAACAATATCAATTGCAGTCTGTCTGTCTGTCTGTCCAGTTGGGCAAGTCAAACTCACCTGGTGGCGAAACGACAGGCGGCAATGAAGTCCCGCACATATTTCAACTGCTGACGAAGTCGACGCTCCTTGGCCAAAGCGTTTTGCTTGGCATTAAACCGAGCATTGAGATCGGGGACATGGAAGAGCGGAAACGTGTACATTTGCTCGATGAGGCGATAGGCGAACGAGCTGACCGCATAGCAGCGAAAGTCCCAGGTCTGCAGAATCTTGGCGGGAATGGCCGACAGCTCATTGCGATGGCATCCCGTGCACAGATATTTGCCCAAATAGTTGCAGTAACGAAAGTGCTGCTGCAATTGTCGCGTCACGTGCATCCCGCAGCCGGCGCATCGATAGTGTTGGCGTGTCAGCAGCTGGGAACGATTTGGTGCTGGATGATCGGTGAATATAATCTGTTGACGTGGCGGCGCCCAGGTGCGTGTGCCGTGTTGCAGGCTCGCCTGCTGCATTTCCTCCTCGAGGAGGAATACCATTGGCATTGTGCTGTTCCACATATGGAATGTGGAGCAAGCTATCGCCTGTATCGCTCTGAACAGCAGCAGCAGCAGCAGCTTCAGCTACAGGCTGTTGACGACGTCAACATTCTCCTTCTCCAGTTCCGTGTTGTTGTGCGTGTAACGCGACATTTGCAGGAATGCAGCCAGACTGTGACTGTCCTTGATCTTGTTGGAGTTGCTGTTGCTGTTGCTGTCGCTGCTCAGGCTGCATGGCGTTGTGCTGCTGCAGCTGGCGCTATTGTGCTCACGGTTTAGCGCCTGGCTGCCCAAGATGTCGAGTGGTGCTGTCGTTGGCGTTGGCGTAACCTCCGTCTCCGTCTCTGCCTCACAGTTGTTGTAGTCCAGCATGCTAACGCCTTCAAACACCGACGTTAAAGCGGTTAATTACAATTTAAGAGTATAAAACAGTTGCACTCACTATGTGGTTACTGAGACGTCCCCGTGTCTCAAAGCTGGCGTTACAAATGGTGCAGACGAATGTGATGTTGTTGACATTCGAATGGGTTTTGTTGTGATCCGTGAACACGGCAGGATCACCAAAATAGCGATCACAGCTGCAAATTGACAAGACAGTTTAGTTTACTCAAGGATGTACAATGGAATAGCAACAACTCGAGTTTCCTTTTTAGTCGCACATAAAGTAGAGGCAAATCTCCAGCTTGCGATGTTCAACACCCGCTCGCTGTTGCTAAAAGTTGCGCATATGATGACGATAGATTTTCATGTCGCTAAACTCCTTGCCACTCGGCTGACACCAACAGAAACCATCCTTGTGTATGCCCGAATCCCGGTGAGCCCGCAAATCTGTCTTATGCTTAAAGTAAGTTGAGCAATAGCCTGGCCGCAGCTTGTATGGAGTTTTTTCAAGTTGGCGATATCAATGAGCGCTGGGCTGAAAAATATTCGTTTTCACCCCTAGAATACACCTGCAAAATTTGAGCCCGATCGGAGTTCATTTGATGGACCCAAAAACGGGTCAAAGGTCACGCCAAGCCATTTGTATGGAAAAAATCAGTTGTTGTATGGAAAACTTTTTTGTTTCTTAAGATATCTCTACGAAACTTATTACATGTAACATTTTATTATTATACAATTTGCAAAGCTTTATCAAAATCGGACTATATAGTCCTATAGCTTCCATAGAAACAATCGGGGAAAATCACCTTTAGTAAGAAAAGCTTCTTTGTTTCTGGAGATATCTCAACCAAACTCACAGATTGTATGCTTAGGACGGTCTCCTACAATCTGACCAAATTTGGTCAAAATCGGACTACCATATCCTATAGCTTCTATAGGAATAATCGGGTGAAATATTAGTTGTGTGACACACGTTATTGTATCTATTTTTGTATGTTATTATGTTAAATACGTTTTGACCCAATGTATTCAAGATCGGATTACTATATCCTATAACTTAAATAATATAATATAAAAAATATGAAGAATCGGGTGGAAAATGAGCTTTGTATAAGATTTCTGAAGAGGTTTTTTAGCCAAACTAAGAATAAAAAACAAATTTTATTATACTTAATATATTCTCAATGCTCAAATTTATTTCTCTTATTTAAATAAGGACATTAAAAGTAAACCACAGAGATACATAAAAATATAAATGATTTAAGAATATAACTCAATTCGGACTTCTTATGGCTCGGATGTTTTTGTTTGTTTGTTTATAGAGATCAACAACTTGTAAAATGAACTGTGCCACTGCCTCATCGCGTGTTAAAATTCTGTTGTAATCTTTCATAAACTTTGGTCAACGCTCAGCCACATCATTGACTACACAAAGGTTCTGGAAAACCTAGAAGCACTTTGATAATTCTCATTATCATTTCATTCGGAAGGGTCAACCTCGAGGAAATCAGCTTGAAGCTCGAAACTGGACAAAAGATTTTTGGTTTTGTATGACACAAGATCACCAAGGCTGCATTTTATAACATTTTTGACGTCAGAAATTTGTCTGTAATTATTAAATGGCACTGCAGGTTCCATTGCTTTAAGTCTTTTAACCATATTTATTTTTTCATTTTTTTCATTTAAGCCCACTACATTAGGTATTAAGTACCACAAGTGATTTTTCATTTTATTAGCAATTGTTTCAGAGACGATTGTATCGATATTTGAAAATTCGATAGCTGATGCAAAAAACTTAAGTCCTGATTGGGACATGCAATAGCATTGGTACATTTAAACCAAGCCTTTATGAAGAGCTTAACTACAAATATCGTTACGTCTCGAATATTTCTCAGCTCTCTCGGCGTCATTTTGAAATGCTTACGAAAAAGGAAGATTCTTAAGCTTTGCCTTTGCCATAAATCTTGAATGAGGTGTCGCCCCACAAGTCCGAAAAGCACTTACATTTGCGCCAAGAAATACCATTTTCAGCTCTAAAAGCTCTTTGTAGTCGCTACGAATCTGTGGAAGCTTAAGCTTTGCTCGACAAAACTCTTTGACATCTTCGCAATCATTTTGGGAAATCTTTGCTGCAACACTTTTATCTTCCAAACCGTATTGAAACTCAGTTTGATTTATCTTTGGCCATATATCCGCAAATCTGTTAAAAATTAAAGTTTCGGGTCCACTGCTTTTTCCAAACTTTTTCTCAAAGACAGCCTTGAGTACGATCTCATAAATGTTATGACGGCATCTAGCATAGTTCAGATTTCGACCAAAAAGATCATCCAATATACTGCAGGCACCTCGTTCGAGACCAGTGTTGGAGGAAGTTGTATCAAAGCTCGAGGCTACTTCTTTTTCTACAATGTCCCACTCTACTAGAGTATTATGTACAGCTGGGGCGATGTTCATCCCTGTACCCGATTCAATTTTGGGAGCACCTAAGAGCTTATACGATCCATTGTAGCTCACCAAAACTGCAATGCGATCTACATGTACTCGACCGACTAAATCTGACAATCTGTCAGTTTTGTAGAGACATCTTAAAAAAACTAAAAAGTTTTTCATACAAAAGGTGAATTTGCATCCGATTGTTCCTATAAAAGCTATAGGATATGGTAGTCAAATTTTGACCAAATTTGGTCAGATTGTAGGAGACAGTCCTAAGCATACAATCTGTGAGTTTGGCTCGGATATCTCCAGAAACAAAAAAGTTTTTCTTACTAAAGGTGACTTTCACCCGATTGTTCCTATGAAAGCTATAGGATATGGTAGTCCGATTTTGATAAAACTTTACCCAATTGTGTGAACTGATTAAATATTGACATGTAGGGGAGATGTGGCGGTTGTGGGCATAGTTTTGATTTCGGCCTATAATTACCGACCTAGTGCATATTTTTTGGATATATGGATATCTGTGTAAAGCTAGAGACCTAAGCTAACTAATCATATAAAAACATACCGGATTTCGTTACGCAAAAAAATTTTACATGGACTTTTGTAAAATCGGTATTTTCAGCTAAAAATTTTTTTAGTGGGGGTTGTGGGCACCCTTGGCAAAAATGCTGTAAATGGAAAAATATGAAAAAAAAACCATAACTAATATAAACAAAATGACAGTTTATTAATCATAAAGCCTGCATAGGCGTTATTCATCGTCGGAAACACAATTTTGACATGTATAATAACTTGCCCGCATGCCCACACATTTCACATGAAAATTAAGAACGAAGCGTGAAAATCTGAGTGATAATCCCTCTCAGCGGGAGAAGATCCCTTTCCAAGAGCCTAAGATGTTCACAAGAATGTTCTAGAGGGATCCAAACAAATTTTTAGAACAATTTTCCAAGAAACAGTAGCTGTATAAAAAATTTGACTAAAAAAAAGGGGTGCCCACAACACCCTCAATTTTTGTGCCCACAACCCACTTTAGCAGACACTTTAAAAAGTGATGAAAAAATTTTTTTGTTTAAATTTTTTGGTTCAAATCGATATTGTTCCATTTAGCATAATAGTTCGACTAAATAAAAATGCATTACACTTATCTTTTCAATCGATCCACTTTGATTGATACACTATCAAAAATGTTTGAAAGAAGTTTCCTCACCTTTTCCAAGCACAAAAAAAAACAAATCGTTCATTTCCAAAAGGAAACGCGTCCGTTCACTTTGATATTTGGCATGAATTATACATAGGGTAATTTCTTGCGAATGACATTACCAACAAAACTCAATCTTCATTTCGTGAAAATATACGTAGGGGTGCCCACAACCCACCCATGCCCACAACCACCACTTCTCCCCTAGTAATAAAATGTTAGCATGTAGTAAGTTTCGTAGAGATGTCTTCAAAAACAAAAAAGTTTTCCACACAACAACTAATTTTTTTCATACAAATGGCTTGGGGTGACCTTTGACCCGTTTTTGGGTCCATCAAATGAACTCCGATCGGGCTCAAATTTTGCAGGTGTATTTTAGGGGTGAAAACGAATATTTTTCAGCCCGGCGCTCATTGATATCGCCAACTTGAAAAAACTCCATACAAGCTGCGGCCAGGCTATTGCTCAACTTACTTTAAGCATAAGACAGATTTGCGGGCTCACCGGGATTCGGGCATACACAAGGATGGTTTCTGTTGGTGTCAGCCGAGTGGCAAGGAGTTTAGCGACATGAAAATCTATCGTCATCATATGCGCAACTTTTAGCAACAGCGAGCGGGTGTTGAACATCGCAAGCTGGAGATTTGCCTCTACTTTATGTGCGACTAAAAAGGAAACTCGAGTTGTTGCTATTCCATTGTACATCCTTGAGTAAACTAAACTGTCTTGTCAATTTGCAGCTGTGATCGCTATTTTGGTGATCCTGCCGTGTTCACGGATCACAACAAAACCCATTCGAATGTCAACAACATCACATTCGTCTGCACCATTTGTAACGCCAGCTTTGAGACACGGGGACGTCTCAGTAACCACATAGTGAGTGCAACTGTTTTATACTCTTAAATTGTAATTAACCGCTTTAACGTCGGTGTTTGAAGGCGTTAGCATGCTGGACTACAACAACTGTGAGGCAGAGACGGAGACGGAGGTTACGCCAACGCCAACGACAGCACCACTCGACATCTTGGGCAGCCAGGCGCTAAACCGTGAGCACAATAGCGCCAGCTGCAGCAGCACAACGCCATGCAGCCTGAGCAGCGACAGCAACAGCAACAGCAACTCCAACAAGATCAAGGACAGTCACAGTCTGGCTGCATTCCTGCAAATGTCGCGTTACACGCACAACAACACGGAACTGGAGAAGGAGAATGTTGACGTCGTCAACAGCCTGTAGCTGAAGCTGCTGCTGCTGCTGCTGTTCAGAGCGATACAGGCGATAGCTTGCTCCACATTCCATATGTGGAACAGCACAATGCCAATGGTATTCCTCCTCGAGGAGGAAATGCAGCAGGCGAGCCTGCAACACGGCACACGCACCTGGGCGCCGCCACGTCAACAGATTATATTCACCGATCATCCAGCACCAAATCGTTCCCAGCTGCTGACACGCCAACACTATCGATGCGCCGGCTGCGGGATGCACGTGACGCGACAATTGCAGCAGCACTTTCGTTACTGCAACTATTTGGGCAAATATCTGTGCACGGGATGCCATCGCAATGAGCTGTCGGCCATTCCCGCCAAGATTCTGCAGACCTGGGACTTTCGCTGCTATGCGGTCAGCTCGTTCGCCTATCGCCTCATCGAGCAAATGTACACGTTTCCGCTCTTCCATGTCCCCGATCTCAATGCTCGGTTTAATGCCAAGCAAAACGCTTTGGCCAAGGAGCGTCGACTTCGTCAGCAGTTGAAATATGTGCGTGACTTCATTGCCGCCTGTCGTTTCGCCACCAGGTGAGTTTGACTTGCCCAACTGGACAGACAGACTTTTCATCTCTTTTTCGGAAGGCCGCTAAAAATTTCAAAATTAATTATTTTTTGAACCAGTTGTCCGATTTTTACGATCGAGGTGTCATTCGACGCGTATTTTTGATGAGAATTGTAAAAAAGTCAACGAAAATTCAAAAAGGCTCTAACGGCCCCATTAGCTCCAATAATTTAAATTTTTCCCCTCCCACTTACACCTGTTTATCTCACGAACCAGGTGAGTTTCCAAAAATCTTAGTATGCACATTTGTAAGTTAGGTTGACACCTTTCGATCGGTATATATTTCGACCTGATCGGACAGTCATAGCAAATCTTCCATTCTTCCTGTGTATATATGCACCCTTCGTGCTGCTTTCGTCACTAGCGCGGACTGCCGTCCGCAGTGATTTATAAAAAAAAACAAGGGGGCTCCGCCCCTGCTCGCTTCGCTCGCCTACCCCCGGCTCGCTTCGCTCGCGAGGAGGTGCGGCTACAGTCGAGTTTGCTCGACTGTAAGATACCCTGTGCCAGTTTCCACAAAATAGAATATTGGTTATAATAGAATTAGTTATATGTATATAAGCACATAAAACATAAATAAATACATATTATATAGTAGTCCAATTTTAACCAAATCTAGTCAAAATGTTTGGAACCATCCCATATGCATATTCTGTCAGTTTGGTTAAGATATCTCAAACAACAAAAAAGTTTTTCATACTAAGCCTTGATTTTCGTCTGATCGTTCCTATGGCAGCTATTTGATATAGTAATCCGATTTCAAGAAAATTTGGTCAAAATGTATAAAGCCATCCCATATGCATATTCTGTCAGTTTGGTTCAGTTATCTCAAATAACAAATAAGTTTTTCATACTAAGACTTGATTTTCGTCTGATCGTTTCTATGGCAGCTATATTATATAGTGATCCGATTTCAAGCAAATTTGGTCAGAATGTATGGAGCCATCCCATATGCATATTCTGAAGTTTGGTTAAGATATCTCAAACAACAAAAAAGTTTTTCATACTAAGCCTTGATTTTCGTCTGATCGTTCCTATGGCAGCTATATGATATAGTGGTCCGATCCAAATTTAAAAACAAACTTGATCTGCGTCCGGTATCCAGCAACCTACATACTAAATTTGAAGTCTCTAGCTATTATAGTCTCTGAGATCGACGCGTTCAAACAGACGGACAGACGGACGGACAGACAGACGGACATAGCTCAATCGACTCGGCTGTTGATGCTGATCAAGAATATATATACTTTATGGGGTCGGAGATGCTTTCTTCTGCCTGTTACATACATCACACAAATCTAATATACCCTTTTGACCATTTTCAATGGGCACAGGGTATAAAAATACAAATATATACACTAATATAATAAATAACGAACATAAATGGTAAGGGGAACAAGTAGTAAAAAGAAGAATATAAGTAGGTTAGCAAAAAAATATTTAGAAGTAGAACAATTAGTACAGCGAGGAAAGGGAATGAGCTCATCCAATAGGGGTCAGCAATCAGAGGAGCGCAAGATTCGCCGCAGCCTTGATTTCTTCCGGAATAGAGGGGTAGAGGAAATGGGTCCCACGACGCGTTCGCAGGCTGCTAAGCACAGCGCTGACGCAGAGCCTGCTAATCCGGTTAGATCCGCCATGCAGTCCGAGTCCCTACAGGGAGCAGTTGGCGGCGCGTGGTCTCACACGGGAACGATTCCAAAACCGCAGCGCTCCGAGTTGCCAATTCCGGAGAAACTCAGTGGCCAGCAGAGTAATGCCGAAGGAAATGCACAGACGGCCGAGATCCCGAGCGAAATTAGGTCCGCTATAAATGTGGCACTATTCCAAGCCCAAGAGACCTACCGGACGGCCATGTCGACACAACTGTCCGAGTTCCAGGCCGAGATCCGCCGCGAAATGCTGGCTTTCATGTTGGAAATTCAGAACACGGTAAAGAGCAGTCGCCTAGTGGAGCAAGCTCCGCCGAAACACGTGCAGGAACCGTCAGTTTCTTTTCCGCCCGTACAGAAAGCAGTTCCTAGCTACGCTAACAATTTGGTGGATAGCAGGGCACTGGAAGAGCAGCAGATGGAGCAAGCTAGATATCTGAGTCAGCCGCAGAATCAAACCGGTCCTCCAGAATCCAGCACAAGCGGACGCGCGCAATCCTGGAAAGATCCTGGGCAAGTTCGACGCTGGAATCTAAAATTTGACGGAAGCGAGAAGAGTATGCCCGTAAAGGAGTTTATTTTTCGTGTGGAGCATATGCAAAGGGTTTACCAGTTGCCCTGGGCTGAAGTTATCCGGGATTTTCATCTGCTGGTGGATGGTCGAGCCAGAGATTGGTTCTGGATGCACGCAAGGACCGGGCAGATGATGGATTGGCCAAACTTGCGGTACTGTCTACAGAAGCAGTTCCAGACCCGAAAATCCAGCTTCGAGCAAGAGCAAGAGCTCAGGGAAAGAAGACAGCGACCTGGCGAGAGCGTGGACGAATACCTCCAGGAAATGTTAGCCCTTCGATCCAGGCTAGACACCCATTTTTCGGATCGTGACCTGATTAAGGTGATCAAGGTGAACATTAAAGACAGCATATCCCGTGTGATCTACCCAATGTACATTACCAGCCTGGAGATGCTGAGGGATGAGTGCCACGATGCCGAGAAGTGGGTAGCCAATCGATGGAGTCGACCAGTGGGCAGTCAGCCACCTCTGAGACCGTTCAAGGAGAGACACCAGGTCCAGGAAGTATATGCCTCAGAGCCAGAGGGAATGCCCGACGAGGAACCGGCAGAAGCTGTTGAAGCCTTGTATAGACCGCGTCCTGGCGGAGGCGAGAAGGCTCCTCCATTAGTGTGCTGGAATTGTGCGCAGGGTGGTCATACATTTTGGGAATGCGAATCCCCGGTCCGTAACATTTTCTGTTACCGGTGTGGCCAGCCGGAGGTAGTGTTGACTAAATGCCCGAGATGCCAGTCGGGAAACAGTCGCCAGGGCAGGACAAGAGTGGAGGAGTCATGCTCTGCAGGCCCAGCAACCCAATAAATGCATCCTCCAATTGCATGTTAGCTATAAGCGATAAAAATAAGGAACAAATTAGGATATTAAGGTCTAGGATAATACAAAAAAAGGAAACGCACCTGAAAGAGCCTAAGTGGTCGGTTCGACAGCCCGTCGAAGAACGACAAGCAGCCTATGATGAAGCCAGAGCACGAATCTTCAACCAGAATCCGACGGAGGAGCAGGCGCAGACTGAAATAACGCCACGAGTGCAGCGCGCAAGATCGCGATATAGATCGCGAAGTCGGGAACGACGGCGTGTGTGCGACTCAGTCCATATGGCAGTCAATGGCGACAAGCGGGCGTTTGCCGAGATCCAGCTTCAAGGACGGCTCTTGGTGGGTCTATTGGACACAGGAGCATCCGTGAGTCTGTTAGGAGCAGGCGGCCCGGAGTTGATTGAGCAGCTCGGGCTGAAGATGACGCCATCAACAACCACAGTGCAAGCGGCTGGCGGGACGAAACACAAGATTATCGGCAAGATTAACACGACCATCAAATACGCCAACAAGGAACGTCTTCTCACGCTTTACGTTTGTCCCTCTCTTCAGCAATCCCTGTATTTAGGAATTGATTTCTGGCGGAAGTTCGGTCTTGCTCCTAGCATCGTAGGAGTCGAAGCGTTGGACCAAGTGGAATCGGAGTTCCTGACAAAGAGTGAACCAGTCGAGCCGCACATTTTAGACGCAGCACAGCAGGAGAGGCTGGAATCAGTAATGAGTCAGTTCAGGTCGTACGAACGAGAAGGATTGGGAAAGACTCACGTGGAGCAGCATACCATACAGCTGGTTGATGAAGCAGTGCCCGTGAAGGAGCGGTTTTATCCGGTGTCTCCGGCAGTCCAGCAGCTGCTTTTTGCAGAGGTCGACGAAATGCTGCGACTCGGAGTCATAGAACTCAGCGAGAGCCCATGGAGCAACCGGATGACCTTGGTGCGTAAGCCTGGAAAGAATCGACTGTGTTTGGATGCCCGGAAACTGAATGCCGTCACAGTTAAGGATGCTTACCCGCTGCAGAACATCGAGTCAATCCTGAGTCGAGTGGACGACACCGTCTTCATTAGTAGCGTCGATCTGAAGCATGCGTTTTGGCAAATAGAGCTCGATCCAAAAAGCAGGGAGTACACTGCGTTTACTATTCCAGGTCGCCCACTCCATCAGTTCCGGATGATGCCCTTCGGACTTTGCAACGCTGCTCAACGTCTGTGCCGTTTGATGGACCGCGTCATACCCCAGGCACTCAGGAACAAGGTGTTCGTCTACTTGGACGATCTGCTCATCATATCGAAGACCTTCGAGGAGCACATGGAGCTGGTTTCCAAAGTGGCAAAGTGTCTGAGTTCCGCAAACCTGACGATCGGCCTACAGAAGTCCAAGTTCTGTTTCAAGTACCTTCGGTACCTGGGATATGTCATCGGCGAGGGATCGTTGCGAACGGATCCGGAAAAGGTCGAAGCGATTCTCCAGATTCCAGTGCCGAAGAGTGTACGGCAGCTGAGGAGCTTTTTGGGTACCGCTGGCTGGTACCGCAGGTTCATTCGGGATTTTTCAGGATTATCTGCGCCCCTGACAGATTGCTTGAAGGAGAAGACCAAGTTCCACATGACCGAGGAGGCAGTCACGGCGTTCCACGCACTCAAGCAGGCACTCACTTGTGCTCCAGTTTTGGTGCACCCGGATTTCAAGCGCCCATATTTCATCCAGTGCGACGCCAGCCATGTGGGTATCGGAGCGGTCCTGTTCCAGAGGGATGATGAGGGTTCCGACCGGCCAATAGCTTTCTCTTCAGCGAAGCTTCGCGGAGCGCAACTGAACTACAGCGTTACGGAGAAGGAATGCCTGGCAGCGGTTAAGGCAGTTGAGCGATTCAGGCCGTACGTCGAGTTGATGCCGTTCACCATCATCACAGATCACGCCAGCCTACAGTAGCTGATGACGCTGAAGGATCTGAGTTTGGCAAGGTGGTCCTTGGCTCTTCAAGCCTTTCATTTTAACATTGAGCACCGGAAAGGAAAGGACAACGTTGTGGCCGATATGCTATCCAGACCATTCGATATAGACGAGCTAAATATATTCGATTTTGAGACCACAGCGTTTGAGAGCGACGAGTACTTGGAGCGGCTGAAGGTCGTTGAGGAGCACAAAGAGCAATTTCCGGACCTTCGTATTGAGGAAGGACTCCTTTTCAAGCGCACGCAGTTCACTCGCGAGGACAGAGAAGAATTCCAGTGGAAATTGTGGATCCCGGAAGCCATTGCGAGTACTCTGGTGCAGCAGGCGCACGAAGGAGAAGGCCGGATGCACGGAGGTGTAGGCAAAACGTTGGCGCGGCTACAGCAGTTTTATTACTGGCCGAGGATGACAGTGCAGGTGCGGCAGTATGTGTTGGGGTGTGAGACTTGCAAGGAGACGAAGCACACTACCCAGATAACCAGGCCGCCAATGGGAAAGGAAGTCCTCACGGATCGGCCAATGCAGAAGCTATATCTGGATTTCCTGGGCAAGTATCCGAGGTCACGGAAAGGAAACGCCTACATCCTTATAGCACTGGACCATTTCACGAAATTCGTTTGGCTTAGGGCAATCACGAACGCGACGGCACTGGTGACTGTCAGGATTTTAAAGGATGAGATCTTTTCGCATTTTGGAGTACCGGAGGTGATACATACCGATAACGGGAAACAGTTCACGTCGCAGGAGTTCGCAGCCCTAATGCAGCACCATGGAGTCAAGCATTTGAGGACCGGAAATTACTCAGCGCAGGCGAACGCATCAGAACGGGTAAACCAGTCCGTGTTGGCAGCGATTCGCACCCACGTGAATGAGGATCAGACGACGTGGGATGAGAAATTGCCGGAGATCCAAGCGGCGTTGTGCAGTGCTGTCCATGCGAGCACCGGAGTGTCGCCATATTTTGCCATGTTTGGGCAGAACATGTTCATGCACGGGACCGACTACGCTCTGGCAAGGAAGCTAGGCGCCTTGGAGGATGCGTTGATAGCACCGTTGGCCCGCTCGGAGAAGCAGCAGATATACAGAGCCAGGATCCAGGAGACATTACACAAGGCCTACGAGAGAGCGGAAAGGACTTATAATTTGAAGACAAGAAGTATAAAGTACTTACCAGGTCAGGAGGTGTATAAGCGGAACTTCGTCCTGAGTGATTTCCGCCGGAACGTCAACTCCAAGTTCTGCCGGAAGTTTGTTAAGTGTCGGATCGTGAGAGCAGTTGGAAACAGTCTGTACGAGCTGGAGACTCTGCAGGGTGGCCCGCTCGGAATATTCCACGCCAAGGACCTCAAGCAATGAGGCACTGCTGATATTGCCCGGCTAGCTCAGTCGGTAAAGCATGAGACTCTTTATCTCAGGGTGTGGGCGGTGGCCTACGTTGGCGCCTTGGGCTCAGATCTTCAGCTTCCTCTATCTCTCCCCCCCCCCCCTGTGGTGGTGTGGTGCTGGGCTATCGATAGATTCGATGCGATAGGCATCAGCTGTTGCCGACGCCACCTATTGGCAACCGACAAAACCGTCAACAACAGTTTAGCCAATCAGCGTCGACCAAAACTACTCAATTTAAGAACAGAAGGGATTAGGGAACAGGAGATTAGGAGTTCTGACAGGGGATTATGAGGTTAAGGGAAAGTTAGTCTGATTCGCGTGGTAGCTGCTGTGAGGCAAATTTTTCTTCGGGCGGAGTGTCATTTGATAATAATTAATAACAGTCAGTGACAATATAAATCAAATACATCTAAACATACGTGACACATATATGAATACGTAAACACAAAAATCCGCGGCCACAGCAGCTACGCACACTCGATAAAACACAAATCACACTACAAAGACAACGGCGACAGACAGACACCATACGGCTGCAGCACACACTCAACACAGTGCACAGCCAAGAGGCAGGAACACAGAGGCAGGAACACACAGGCAGGAACAACAACATTGCTGGGACATCGGAGTGAGTCCGTCCATGCGGGCAGCTTGGCGCATCTCTATGCCCTATGCGCGTCAAGTGCCCAGTTAGGAAGCCTTGCCCCAATCTAGAATCATCAGTTTGTCAGCGCATGCGCAGCTGTTCTGTGTGGCCAAGCTGCTTCTCTTCTCGTCCACCGTCTCCGCCTCAAATTCAACATCTCTGTGGCAAATCTTAAACAGCTGTTTTTAGCTGCATACTGGCGGCACTCATACATCAAAGTACTCTGCCGTCCAGCCTGTTAATTGTGGCATTCCTGTTAATATAAATTTAACGTAATTAATATACCCAGCAAGCAATATGTGCGTTTTTTGACACTTTTCGTACACTTTTTTATGAGCATTCACCGTCATAATGTGCCCAAAAAAGAGTCCGAAATGAGCGTTTTTTTCTATGAAAACGGTCGCACTTAATGTGGAAGATTTCTGAGTCTAATCTGACTCTTTTCTGACACAGATATAAGTGCTTTCACCCTCTCAATGAATCATATAAAAACCTCACAAAAGACACATAAAAGTTACTTTTCTAAGCACTTGAAAGGTTCTTTTAAAATGCAAATTGGGGTGCAAATTTAATTGCAAATAGTGCACTAAGTAAGAGAATAAAACGGAATTAATAATAATTATCTAATAATTTAATAATATTTGACTTAAAAGTTAACAAAATGAGAAGAAAGTTGCAGCTTAAACATAAGTATCTTCATTAAGAATAAAGGCTGGACTTCAAATTTACATTTTTAAACTAAAACTGATATATACATATATACGTATAAATTATTAAATACTAGTTTACAAACACGTCTTTGTCTTTCACATTTTGTTGCACAACTGAATGAATATGTGAATTGTCTGTCGTCTTGAATATCGCATGATTCTGCATTCCGTTGTATTCGATTTCCTTCCTACTTCAGCCCGTGCTTAGAAAGCACTAAATGAGCTCCGAAAACCGTAAAATTTATGTGTTTACTCCCAAAACGCTCTTAAGCTCGGGTCTTTTCAGACACATAATTCTGAGCGCTCTGAACTTGGCTTGCTGGGATATGTGCGTGTGTGCAAGCACACAACATACATAAATACATACATACATACATCTCGTTTTGCCATTTTAGTAGTTTTGTTTGCCGATAGTTTTTAGTACGCAACACAAACTATCGAATGCTGCTAAATTGAATACGATATGTAAAATGACAGGGAAAATTACTAATAATAATTAAATATAATAATGTTTTCGTGAAAATGAGTTGCTAATTTATTTATTCGGGTGAGATGGGTATGTGGTAGGTGGGTGAAGTGTAGAATAGGGAGTCGGCATAAATATCGAAAGCCGACTATAGGTAGGGAGGGCGTCGTAGATGTGGATAATGCCATCTGTCCACCAAATCCTTGCCAGCAGATTGTCCGTTTAGGTGTTGAGAAACCAGTCTGAGTATTTAATTCCGAGTTTACAAATATAAATTTCTTTGTTACCCGACTCGCCAGGTATCGAGGTCTTACTCATCCCTGAGTAGTGCCGATGGCTAGCCGGCAAATCGATATCTGGTTGCGATAGTCAAGTCGGATCATAACAAGCAACAGAAGCCGGCGCAGCAGCAGCAGCAGAATGCACTGCATCAACAACATCAACAGCAGCAGCAACAACAAAAACAAACACGAGAACATTAATGAGAACAACGACGCCACAACGAGAATAGCAGCGTCCCCTACGATATCAGCACAAATGCCACCGCGGAATCCGTTGAGCTCCCCGACTCCCAGTGCCCAAGTTGATAAGAACAGCAAGGCAAACAACTGACGGTGCAAGGTGTCGAGCTGGAGCAGACCAAGAATTTTGTCGTCACCAGCGGCTACATATAAGAAAGTAAGTACCTCATGTTGATCAACTCTTGTTCCAGCTAAAGATTGAAATTTATAAAAACAAATAAACATCTTGATTTCAGCCATCGCGAATGCCTTGAAACAGGGCAATCTGAGTCCGGAGTTTGAGGAGAAAAGCTGGTGAACATTCGCACAAGCAGGAGCAACCGAACTCTAACACTTAAGGCGAATGGACGGCAACAGTGAATAGATCCTACTCTTCGGTTGATGGCGCCAGCACATCGTCACGTCGACGCACTGCATCGCGTCATCATAACAACAACGAGGTGGTCGAGCCTAAGGTGAAGCGTCAAGTGCGTGCGAGGAGCACATCAACGCCGCCAGAAACTAAATATTTATAAACATGTATACATACAGTTTGTCAACTCATTCTTTGCACTCCCTTAAAAATGTAATATTTTGACTTAAAATAAGAAAATAATAGCTTATTATATATATTTGGAAAGGTTGTTTAAATTCCGATTGAATGACACAAAACCTTCCTTGACCCATTAGGTACCCTTCGAAAATTTCAAACTTATGTAAAAGTCACTTTTCAAAACTTTTTTCCTCGATTTTTTACAAAAAATATTTTGATGCAAAAAAATTCTTGAAACAATTCTAAGAGTAACTGCAAAAGAAAATTTTCAAAAATATTTTTGCTAGAATTTTGATAATATTTCGAAAATCCTAAAAATTACCATTTTAACCATTTTTCTTTATTTTCATGCAAAAAGTGCCTTTTTTGCAGTTTTCAAAAAATTATAAAAAATACTAGCAAAATTTTCTTTACAAGTTACTCTTAGAATTGTTCCAAGAATTTTTTTGCATCAAAATATATGTTTTGTGAAAAATTGAGGAAAAAAGTTGAAAAAGTAGACTTTTGCAAAAATTCAAAATATTCCATGGGTACTCAATCGGTAAAGGAACTTTTTGCATCATTCGAACGAAAATTAAATGACCTTTCCAAATATATATAATAAGCTATTATTATCTTATTTAAAGTGAAAATAACTATTACATTTTTAAGGGAGTGCAAAGAATTAGTTGACAAACTGTATAAATAAATATATACATATGTAGATATTTTTCACATTTTTCATTTATCTTGACGCACATTGTTCTTGCTCACTTGTTCTTTTTTGCTCAGTTGCTCAGTCTTGTTCAGTTGTTCTGTTTTGCTCTTTTTTGTTCAGTTTGTTCCTTTGCGCTCTGAATTCTGTTAGTGCATTTTGAGTAGATTCGTTAGCCCATTTTGCGTGATTGCTCATCTTTGCGTATGTTTACTTTGAAAACGCACAATTCTTCAATTTGCGCCATACCTGAATCTCTTTTAAAAATTCAGAATGTCGCTTATTAAAAAATACAGTGAGATTTGGAACCACTTCGAAGATCTTGCAAACCAGCAAGCAAAGTGCAAGTATTGCAAGTCCGTTCTAAGCTGCAAATCGCAAAGCAATTTGAGCCGACACCTTAAAGAACAAACACCCAGCAGCGATGGAGCCCGTTGTCCGCCAAAGTGAAGAGAGTGATGTTGTTGTTGTTCAAAATGCACAACCAAAAATTACTACCTTTGTTCACAAGCCAGTCCCAGCGAGCAAAACTCAACAAATTGACAGGCAACTGGTCCGGATGATTGCCAAGGGTCACCACGCCTTGCGAATGGTCGAGGAGCCGGAATTCAAAAAATTTGTTGAGGTTGTTTCACAAGCTCCAGGCTACAAGCTACCTACAAGGAAAACTCTAACAACTTCATTGATACCCAAACTATGCGATGAGTACGGGTCTTCTATAATGGAAAACCTCAGTGCGGCGACAGCGGTTTGCCTAACTACCGATGGCTGGACATCCATGTACAAATGAAAGTTATCTGGCTGTCACTGTACATTTTATTGAACAGAATACAACCGTGCTGACGTCGTACACTATAGCTTGCCAGTGTTTTGAAGAGTCGCACACTTCGCTAAATCTTTGCGGATTTTTAAAAGAAGTTGTTGGAAAATGGGACATACAAAACAAAGTTTCAGCCATTGCATCTGACAATGCCTACAATATTGTTGGTGCCATAAAGATCGGCAATTGGCGTCATGTACCATGCTTTGCTCACAGCCTGAATCTAATAGTTCAAAAAGCTTTAGATGAAACTAGGGGGCTCCGCCCCCTGCTCGCTTCGCTCGCCAACCCCCGCTCGCTTCGCTCGCAATATTGAAAAGAAGGTCTTTTGTTGTCCAGCTTAACTAACTTAAACTGCTCACTTCGCTCGCCAACCCGCAGCGCGCTTCGCTCGCAAAAATGTAATAGAACCTCTTTAGTTGTCCGGCTTAACAAATTGATACAATATAATAGGGTCCGTCCCCGCTCGCTTCGCGCAAAATTGAAATGAAGGTCCTTAGTAGTCCGCTCTAACAAATTTATATAATACTAGGGGGCTCCGCCCCCTGCTCGCTTCGCTCGCCAACCCCCGCTCGCTTCGCTCGCAATATTGAAAAGAAGGTCTTTTGTTGTCCAGCTTAACTAACTTAAACTGCTCACTTCGCTCGCCAACCCGCAGCTCGCTTTGTCCGGTTTAACAAATTAACACAATATAAGGGGGTCCGTCCCCAGCTCGCTTCGCTCGCAAAATTGAAAAGAAGGTCCTTAGTAGTCCGCTTTAACAAATTTATATAATATAGCATTTTTTGTAAAAAAAACGGAAATATTAAACTTCCGCTGTCCGCGGTTTCAATGTTTCTTCTTCCTTTGGCTAAAAGTGAGATTTAGTGATTTGGCGGGAAAAATCCAGATTTGGCGGGAAAAAGCTAAATTTGGCGGGAAAAAGCTAAATTTGAGGAAAATTCAAAATTTAGCAAGAAGAGTTAATGTGTGAGTTTTCTAAGAATATCTCATACAACAACAGAGTTTTTGATTCTAAAGGTTATTTTGCATCCGATTGTTCCTATGGCAGCTATATGATATAGTAACCCGACTTTGACCAAATTTGGCCAGAATGTTAGAGACAGTACCAAACATACAATCTGTGAGTTTGGTTGAGATATCTTAAGAAACAAAAAAGTTTTTCATACTAAAGGTTATTTTGCATCCGATTGTTCCTATGGCAGCTATATGATATAGTCACCCGACTTTGACCAAATTTGGCCAGAGTGTTAAAGACAGCCCCAAACATATAATCTGTAAGTTTGGTTGAGATATCTTAAGAAACAAAAAAGTTTTTCATACTAAAGGTTATTTTGCATCCGATTGTTCCTATGGCAGCTATATGATATAGTCACCCGACTTTGACCAAATTTGGCCAGAATGTTAGTAGACAGCCCCAAACATATAATCTGTGAGTTTGGTTGAGATATCTTAAGAAACAAAAAAGTTTTTCATACTAAAGGTTATTTTGCATCCGATTGTTCCTATGGCAGCTATATGATATAGTCACCCGACTTTGACCAAATTTGGCCAGAATGTTAGAGATAGCCCCAAACATATTTTCTGTGAGTTTGGTTGAGATATCTTAAGAAACAAAAAAGTTTTTCATACTAAAGGTTATTTTGCATCCGATTGTTCCTATGGCAGCTATATGATATAGTCATCCGACTTTGACCAAATTTGGTCAGAATGTTATAGACAGCCCCCAAACATATAATCTGTGAGTTTAGTTGAGATATCTCAAGAAACAAAAAAGTTTTTCATACTAAGCAATTCTGTGACCTTTGACCTTGATTTTGACCCACTTACAGGTCGAATTTCGCAAAACGCCGTCTTATTGCACGATGAAATTATCTCACCTATGTTGTGTGAAAATTTCAGCTTTCTATCTTTTACCGTTTGGGCTGCACGTTGATTCTCAGTCAGTCAGTCAGTCAGTCAGTCAGTCAGGACAAAGAGTTTTATATATATAGATATCATTTTTTGTAAAAAAAACGGAAATATTAAACTTCCGCTGTCCGCGGTTTCAATGTTTCTTCTTCCTTTGGCTAAAAGTGAGATTTAGTGATTTGGCGGGAAAAATCCAGATTTGGCGGGAAAAAGCTAAATTTGGCGGGAAAAAGCTAAATTTGAGGAAAATTCAAAATTTAGCAAGAAGAGTTAATGTGTGAGTTTTCTAAGAATATCTCATACAACAACAGAGTTTTTGATTCTAAAGGTTATTTTGCATCCGATTGTTCCTATGGCAGCTATATGATATAGTAACCCGACTTTGACCAAATTTGGCCAGAATGTTAGAGACAGTACCAAACATACAATCTGTGAGTTTGGTTGAGATATCTTAAGAAACAAAAAAGTTTTTCATACTAAAGGTTATTTTGCATCCGATTGTTCCTATGGCAGCTATATGATATAGTCACCCGACTTTGACCAAATTTGGCCAGAATGTTAGAGACAGCCCCAAACATATAATCTGTGAGTTTGGTTGAGATATCTTAAGAAACAAAAAAGTTTTTCATACTAAAGGTTATTTTGCATCCGATTGTTCCTATGGCAGCTATATGATATAGTCACCCGACTTTGACCAAATTTGGCCAGAATGTTAGAGATAGCCCCAAACATATTTTCTGTGAGTTTGGTTGAGATATCTTAAGAAACAAAAAAGTTTTTCATACTAAAGGTTATTTTGCATCCGATTGTTCCTATGGCAGCTATATGATATAGTCATCCGACTTTGACCAAATTTGGTCAGAATGTTATAGACAGCCCCAAACATATAATCTGTGAGTTTAGTTGAGATATCTCAAGAAACAAAAAAGTTTTTCATACTAAGCAATTCTGTGACCTTTGACCTTGATTTTGACCCACTTACAGGTCGAATTTCGCAAAACGCCGTCTTATTGCACGATGAAATTATCTCACCTATGTTGTGTGAAAATTTCAGCTTTCTATCTTTTACCGTTTGGGCTGCACGTTGATTCTCAGTCAGTCAGTCAGTCAGTCAGTGAGTCAGGACAAAGAGTTTTATATATATAGATAAGCGGTGTGCGCTCAAAAGCGAAGGCGATCGTTGAATTTTTTAATCGCAGCACATCAGGCCAAAAAAAATTAAAAGACATGCAGGCTCTTTTAAAGTTGCCAGAGCTCAAGCTCACCCAGGATGTGCCAACGCGTTGGAACTCCACTAATAAAATTTTTAAGCGGCTAGCCACATTGAAAGAGGCGGTAATGGCCACAATATCAACTTTTCGGAGTGACCTGATATTGTCGTCAGATGAGTGGAAAGTTGTTGAAGGAATTCTTCCAATATTGCAGCCATTTTTTCAAATTACTGAAGAAGTTTCTGCTGAGAAAAATGTCACTCTCTCCAAAGTAATTATACTTGTTGGAAATTTGCAAAAAAAGATGGCTACTATGAACATACTGGTAGAAGATCATACTGTGAACCAGCTTATTCCACGCTCATACAACGATTAACTTTATTTCTCTTCTTCTTATTTTAACATTCTCTTTCTATGTAACAGCTGACTATCGATAAGTCATCGATATCAGTGTTGCATAACTTAATATATAAGGTTGTCAAAAAAGTCTTGCTTTATTTCCGCAAGCTTGTCTTTGCAAGCGCGTCGTTCTAGTTGTATTCGTCACGCTAGAGCTTTTCACGCGCTAATACGTGTTTGATTTATTGTTGTTTGTTTTTGGTCGTTCGTGAGTTATAGCGTCGCAAACATGGAGCAAAATAAAGAGAAAATACGGCATATTTTACAGTACTACTACGATAAAGGCAAAAATGCATCTCATGCTGCCAATAAAATTTGTGCAGTTTATGGACCCGATACAGTTTCCATTTCCACCGCACAACGATGGTTTCAACGTTTTCGTTCTGGTGCAGAGGTGATCAAAGATGCCTGTGTGTTTGGTGGGATTGGCAGGGAATCATCCACTATGAGCTGCTTCCCTATGGCCAAACGCTTAATTCGGACCTGTACTGCCAACAACTGGACCGCTTGAATGCAGCACTCATGCAGAAGAGGGCATCTTTGATCAACAGAGGCCGAATTGTCTTCCATCAGGACAACGCCAGGCCACACACATCTTTGGTGACGCGCCAGAAGCTCCGGGAGCTCGGTTGGGAGGTTCTTTTGCATCCACCGTATAGTCCGGATCTCGCACCATGTGATTTCTATTTCTGTCCATGGCGAACGAGCTTGGTAGTCGGAAGTTGGCCACAAGAGAGTCCTGTGAAAATTGGCTCTCCGAGTTTTTTGACAATAGGGAAGCGAGCTTCTATAAGAGGGGCATTATGAAGTTGGCATCTCGTTGGGAACTTGTCATCGAACAAAACGGCGCATATTTGACTTAAATCGCATTATTATAACCAATTTTATGAACAATTGAAAATTCAATAAAAATACCGCAAGACTTTTTTGACAACCTTATATTTCTATGATATGTTAATGACAATATGTTTACTTAATAACTAATATTGCACATGCTATTATATTATGTTATACTATACTATTACTACAGCTCGGCCGTCCTGCTTTAAAGAATCACCCGATTCTAGCCGATCTACTTCTTGTCATAATTATTCTTTCGTTTTCGTTATTTGTACATACATTTTCTTTTTGTTTATTTTTCTTAACATTTATATTTTCATTATTTTCTTCACATTTTGATTTACTTCTTGTTATTACATTTGAATTTTGTTCCATGATTTCTATTGTATTTGTATTTACTGACTCGATATTATTATCTAAATCATCATTTGTTTCATTATCATTTATTTGACTAAAATCGTCGACTTGTTGCTCTTTTCCATTAAACCATGGTTTTAAATTGTGAACTGCCCAAATTCCTTCATATGGTCTTTGCGACTGTTGAAAATTTTCAACATCTTTAATACAATATCTATCATTGTCTAATACTTTCGTTACTTGATAGGGACCTTTGAACTTTGGGATAAGTTTGCTTGATGCGCCGACAGTTGAATCAAAATTTCTAATCATGACATAATCTCTTTCTTTATAAACTCGGGTGCAAAACTATAGCCGCACCTGTTTTTTTTAGTGTACGCATAGAAAGAGTGGAGCTAGAAAAAAGATTTAACTACCGTTTGAAAGAGCGTTAAAAATAAGAGAAAATAGATGACAAACATCAACACTCTCCATGCAAAAATTGTACCGTTATTTTGCATTTTCGTTTTGTGCGAGGTGCAAAATTATAGCCGCACTTCCCTAAATAAAAAAAATTAAGAAACACGCTTATTGATTAATATACTTTTATTGAGTTTAATAATGAGTGTAACCTCCCTTAACACTAATTAGCTCGTAGATCCTATTTGGCATACTGTTTATGAGACTTTTTAAGTCGCTTTGGGAAAGTCCTTCCCATTCCTTGATCACTGCCAATTTGAGCTCCTTAATACTATCGTACTTGGTGTTTTTAGCATAAATCCTGCGGACCAGCAATGCCCACAAGTTCTCCATTGGATTCATGTCCGGGGAACACGCGGGCCACTCCAAAAGCCGAACATTTTTCTCCTCGAACAAAGAACGCGTCTCGCGGCTGACGTGCATTGATGCGTTGTCCTGCTGAAAAATGAACTTCTCACGCCTTCTTCCGCGAAGGAAGGGCAATAAGTTCATTTGCAAGATCTCAACGTACTCCCTGGAGTTCATGTGAGTGCTTGGAAATGCCAGCATCCTGGCTCGCAAAAAGCAGCCCAAACCATGAGAGATCCTCCTCCAAAATTTCTCTTAGAAAAGTAAAGGGGTTCTTTCCTCAAATCTCTCCAATAATGCGAAAACCTATCAGGACCGTCCAAATTAAACTTTTTCTCATCCGAAAAATTGATCTAGAAAGATTAATTAATATTTGCATTGCTCTAAATCAAACTACTTACCTTTGACCAGTCAGATGCCATATTATTTCTTGCGAATTTCATCCGGGCCTCCTTATGGCGTTCCAATAACCTTGAAGCCACCTTCAATTTCTGTCTCACTAAGGTACGTTTCATGTTTATAACGCCACCCATATTTTTGCTTTATTGCTGTAACTGTACATTTTTCGCGACTACGATGTACTAATGAAATATCTGTTTGGATGCAACAACAATGCACACGAAGTTTGGACTTTGTTCAGGTAACGGTACTTTTGCTTTTGCGAGAAATCTATTTTTAGCCTGTTTCACATTTATAACGCCACTTGCTTTAAATGAGTTTTGTGAGTGCAAGTGAAAGGTTCTTAATTATTTAATTGATGCTTTGGACAAATATAAGAAAATTTAAGCTATGCCGCGTGGAAAAAGTTTTACAGAACTGGAAAAGGGAAAAATAATCGCCTTTAAAGAAGAAGGATGCAGTGGAAGGGAGATAGCGCGTAAGCTGGGCAGGAGCCACAGGCTTATCCAAAATTTTTTAAGGGATCCTGAATCTTATGGAACCCATAAGCGCAGAGGAGGGCCATCAATACTTTCCAGCCGAGATAAAAGGAAAATTATTAATAAGGCCAGCAATTCAACACGGAGTTTGCGTGACCTACAGGGTGTTGTTGACAAAAATGTTAGTCGCACCACCGTTTGGAGGACATTAAAATGTTCCAATATCATTAAAAATGAAATGATGAGATGTGTTCCAGCATTAAAAGCTGAACACAAACTGGCCCGTATGGGTTACGGGCGCAGAAACATGAACACCAATTGGTCAAATGTAAGCCAAATGAAGTTGGCAAGCGATTTGTTTTATTACTAACATAAACATTTTTAGGTCATTTTTTCCGATGAGAAAAAGTGGAACCTAGATGGTCCTGACGGTTTTCGTCGATATTGGCACGATTTAAGGAAAGAGCCGCAGTACTTTTCCAAACGGAATTTTGGAGGAGGAAGCGTGATGATGTGGGGAGCATTTTCTGCAGCAGGACGCCTAAAGATGCAGTTTGTATCCTCCAGGATGAAAAGTGCAGACTATGTCCGTGTTTTGGAAACCAGTCTCATCCCATTTTTGGAAGAAAATGGTGACAGAGCCTGGATTTTTCAACAAGATAATGCCGCATCCATGTAAGCAGAGAGACCAAAGCCTGGTGTTCCTCCAACGGAGTAACTCTCATGGACTGGCCAGCGAGATCACCGGATCTAAATCCGATAGAGAACCTGTGGGGGATCTTAGTTCGTAAGGTGTATAGACTAGAGATGGGCACGGGCCTCCTTATTAAGGCCCGGCCCGGCCCGGGCCCGAAATAAATCCTTCTGGCCCGGTCCAGGCCCGGCCCGGTCAAATTTTCAAGAGGCCCGGCCCGGCCCGAGCCCGGTCAAATTTCAGGAGGCCCGGCCCGGCCCGAGCCCGGCCCGATACAACTATATAAACTTTTTTTAAATTAATTTTTTTTATTCAAAATTTTTTGATGTCAAAAAAGTGTTTTTTTTTTTTAATTACTCAAATCCAACAATTAATCTTAACAATTCAAAAAAATTAATATTTACACAATTTTATGTAAAATATTAATTTGTATGAAATTTAAGCTTTCAAGCGAAAGCGATTTTTGTGGCACCCCTGAATATTTTTATTAATCGAAATGAAAAATTGACTTTTCGGGCCTACCGGGCTTCGGGCTTTTTGCTTAGGCCCGGGCCCGCACGAAAAAAGCCCGTTTCAGATTTTCATGCACGAAGCCCGGTTATTTTTTGAAGAGGCCCGCGGGACACGAAGCCCGGCCCGGCCCGTGCCTATCTCTAGTATAGACACAATCGCCAGTTTGACACTGTGGCAGAGCTGAAAACTGCGATTGAGGCGGCATGGATGGAAGTTGAGCCGGAAACAATAAAAAACTTAATTTTTAGAATGCCGAATCGAATTTTTAAGCTAATTTCTAATCATGGAAATCAAATTTAGTAAATTCATTTTGTTAAAATTTATAAATATTTAAAATTAACAGCAATAAACTCATTTAAAGCAAGTCGCGTTATAAATGTGAAACAGGCTAAAAATAGATTTCTCGCAAAAGCAAAAGTACCGTTATCTGAACAAAGTCCAAACTTCGTGTGCATTGTTGTTGCATCCAAACAGATATTTCATTAGCACATCGTAGTCGCGAAAAATGTACAGTTACAGCAATAAAGCAAAAATATGGGTGGCGTTATAAACATGAAACGTACCTTATAGTTCCCGACTTTTTTAAAGCCCGTGCAACGGTCCAGCGAGAAACATTTAGGCCACATTCAGCCGCTAACTCCTTAGTGGTCTTTAAGGAGTTGCTTGCAGAACTAACTAATCGGCGCTGGTCCCGCTGGCTTATCTGCGGCTTACGTCCTCCGGGCTTTTTTTTTGCCGTATTCATCTTGTTTGCTCCAATAATTCCTCACAACCTTGTCGGAGCGACCAATTTTTCGACCAATTTCCCGAAATGAGCAATTTTCATTTTTGAGTGCCAGAATTTGACCTTTCTCAAACTCTGAAAGGACTGATCCTCTTGGCATAGTAATTTAATTGATTATAATTAGTATATAATTAGTAAATAACAAAGTTTGCACAAAAAGAATCGCACAAAACGAAAATGCAAAATAACGGTACATTTTTGCATGGAGAGTGTTGATGCTTGTCATCTATTTTCTCTTATTTTTAACGCTCTTTCAAACGGTAGTTAAATCTTTTTTCTAGCTCCACTCTTTCTATGCGTACACTAAAAAAAACAAGTGCGGCTATAGTTTTGCAGCCGAGCTTATACATTTGGTTTTTGTCGCTTAGAATCGACATAAGCTTTGTTGTAATTCTGTGCCTGTTTTTGTGTTTGTTCTGCTCTACATCGTATTTCCTCTACATTTCGATCGTTACATATTTGCTCTACTTCTATTACATTTTCTTTTAAGCTGTCAATGTCTTTGCCTTTTTGTCTAATTCCGAATAACATTATGCTTGGATGTTCTTTAATGCTTCTATGGATAGTATTGTTCATTGCGTACTCTACTTCGGCTAATTTTTTGTACCATTGCACATTGGGCGGAATCGCCCGTTTTTTGGCAGAAACTCTAACCTTAAAGCTAGAAACTTGAAACTTGGAGAATTTCCTATTCATATTATTTGTGAATTTTGAATTTTTTTTTTGTAGATTTGGACCATGCTTTCACCGCCCCCTCCCACTACGACTATGAAAAAAAAGTGTAATATATTTATATAAAATCGTAATTGTTTGAGCTACAACGAAACTAAGAACTAAAAACTAAAAACGAAAGAAAACTATGCGGTAGCAGCAATACGCTCTTTATAAAGAGAGAGCGAATGATTTGCAGTGCGTGAGCGAAGGAGAGCGAGCGACTGAGAGTGAGCGACGGAGAGCGAGCGCTCACCAACAAGCACCAGCCTTGCGCTCACTGGAGATGCACAGTTATTGGATGCGCTTTTGATCCCGTTACGTTTCTTTTCGTTTGCTTTGCCTTTGTTAAAATTCAGTTGAACTATTAGGCGCGTTTTACTCTTTGTCTATTCTGTCAGCGTCAGCTAATGACACAAGAACACTGTTTGTAAATCGCCACATTTCCACTAATAAATATAAGCAATAGTTTTCTAAGAAGAAAACCAAGAGCGTTCTTATTTAAAGGTGGCCAACTCGCCAGATGCTGGGAGCCTCAACGCCGCCACGGATGGACAATCATACCGCGGGCCGCATCCCACATTTACAGCAGTCTGGGGCTCCGCATTGGGCGCAGCCAATAGCCAGCACATTTTGGTGCCTCCTGTGAGGATACTCTCTGCATTTGGTTTCTACGAGTTGTTGGTGACGGGAGGAGTGTTGGATCGTCAGAGTTTCTGGTAAAGTTCTGGAGAGTGGTATCTAACCTCAATCCGCTGGTGAGTTGATACAGTTTGACATTGTGTTTGAGGTCATTAGAGGTCGTAGCAAAATGGCGGAAAGACTGGCACAGTTAATTTCGGAGCAAATGGCACTGTTAGATGGAGTGCGAGACATGTTACGTAATTTTAGGAAAGACGTGACACGCCGGTCTGAGGCACATCTTGAGGCTAGACTAGAATCGTTAGGAGTGTTTCATGAGGAATTTCGGCAAAATCATCGTGAGCTTGTACGTGCTGGTCACGACGAGGTTGTGAAAAAGGATTACGTAAGCGCCGGGATTTCTAGTTAATTCGAAGAAGCCTACATCGACGCTGTTGCTGAAGTCAAGACCGATTTAAGCTGTCAACGCGATATAATCGCATCTACCGGAGTACATGACACTTCGATGAATCGGACTGTTCATAGCGCGATAGAAGAAGTCAAATTGCCTACGATAAAGTTACCAGTCTTCAGTGGAAAGTTCGTCGATTGGCCGGTCTTCAAGGAATTGTTTTTGTCAAGAGTTCACAACTGCGAACGACTGAACGATCTGCATCGGTTTCATTACCTGAAAGACTCTCTTTCTGAAGAAGTAGCTAAGGATATACAACACTTAACGCTGATTGAATCGAACTACCATAAAGCGTGGGATATGTTAGTTGAAATGTACGATAATAAAAGAGTTTTATTTCAGCATTATATGGATGTCTTTGAGAAACAGGCAGCGGTTCAGCAGGGCGACCCAAATGCATTGAAGCAGTTCGTGCAGACGTGTCGAGCATCTGTGACCTCGTTGGAAAAGATTGGAGTGGATCTTCAACGTCATGGGCAAATACTGGTGTACTACATGACAAGGAAACTCCCCGGCCAGCTAAGATTGGAATGGGAGAAATCTACTACCAAGCGAGAGCTACCAACATTTGAAGACCTGTGTGCATACCTGGATATTCAGTATCGCACAATGATTACTGCTTCGTTTTATGGGAGCGATCCGGTGTCGACTAAGGAGCGTAGGAACACGCCACAGAGTGACAAAAGCACAACAGTGAAATCGTCATTTGTGACCCGGGATGATAGTTCTTGTCCAGTCTGCAGTCAGGGAAATCATCTCATCACTGATTGTAAACAATTTACCGGTATGGGTGTATCGGATCGGATGGCGACAGTTCGGAAATATCGGCTATGTTTTATTTGCCTGGATAATAAGCACCAGGCGTCGAAATGCGGTAGTCGCAGATATTGTGAAAGGTGTACTGGGCGTCATCACACACTCATTCACGTGGAAAAGGAGAAAAGGACAGCTCGGCCCCAAAAGCCGTCGGAGGAGAGTGCACAAAAGGTATCGACACATTTGGTCAACAGGTCAAAGGAAGGATCATCGACAAATGGGTCAAATTGTGACGTGCTATTGCCGACTGCAGTTGTTACAGTGGACAACGCGGAGGGGGTACCGTTGAAATTTCGAGCATTTCTGGATCAAGGATCGCAAGCATCTTTCATATCGGAAAGCGCAGCGCAGTTGCTACGTCTTCCACGGCAGAAGGTGCATGTTAAGGTTAATGGATTAACGAGCTCTAGAATCACGGAAGTAACGACAGCGATGTTCATATGTTTGAGATCGCGGTTGGATTCACAGGTGAAATATAATGTGCAGGTATATATTTTGCCACGGGTGAGTCATAAAATGCCTGATAGGCAGATAAGCGAGGATATGTTGCCTCATCTGAAAAACTTATGTTTGGCTGATCCGAATTATTTTGTACCTCAAGGAATTGATATGCTGCTGGGCAGTGACATCTACGACGAGCTGATGCTGAGTGAAGTTCATCGTGGACCGACCGGAGCACCCTTGGCGCAAAATACGACGTTGGGATACATTGTGTCCGGCAAGATCAGCGGGCGTGCTTCACCTATATCTTCGTATACAGTGAAGATATCAAGGAATGAGGCATCCAATGAGCTCGAAGACTTGTTGCAAAGGTTTTGGGAGCTCGAACAGTTCGATAAGGAATCTGCAGATGTTTCGGAGGAAGAGAGATGGTGCGAGGAGTTCTTCGTTAGAACACACCGGCGATTGCCGTCTGGAAAATACATTGTACGTCTACCTTTTCTAACGCCGTTAGATTCTACAATGGTACTCGGAGAGTCATATCGTGCAGCGTTAAAGCGGTTATGTCATCTGGAGCGGCGTCTACGTGCGGATGATAACCTAAAGGAAGTATACACCGCCACGATAAACGAGTATTTGGAGCTGGGTCAAATGATGCCTGTTAAGTCGTCGAAGGATTCTTATATGCGACCTGGAGTCGTGGAGGGAGTAAAGCATTGTTATTTACCACACCACCCGGTCATCAAAGAGTCTTCGTCTACAACAAAGGTGCGTGTTGTTTTTGACGGATCGATGAAAACGAGTAATGGAAAGGCACTCAATGACGTGTTGGCAATAGGACCCAAATTGCAACTGGATTTGCCAGGAGTTCTGATGAACTGGCGGGCGTTAAGATTTGTTTTTGTGGCAGACGTGGAGAAGATGTATAGACGCATTAATATACATGAGGATGATGCACAGTACCAGCGAATATTATGGAAATCCGAGGAGAAAGCTGATATTGACGAATATTGCTGCACTACGGTTATGTTCGGGACCAGTCCAGCACCTTATCTAGCCATGCGCGTCATGCAACAGTTGGCATCAGATGAAGCGGAGAATTACCCGTTGGCCACAGATGTAGTTAGATACCAAATGTATGTGGATGACGTTCTGTCAGGAGCCGATAGTTTATCTGGAGCTGAAGCTGTCCAGGGTCAGATTACGGAAATGCTGCATAAGGGTACGTTTGAGCTTCGTAAGTGGGCTAGCAACTGCCCCCAACTGCTGGAGAAGATTCCAATGGAGCATCGTGAGTCGCAGGGATTACTGCCGTTCAATTCAACGGAGACAATACGCACTTTGGGGTTGTACTGGAGCCCAATAGAGGATGAGTTTAGATTCAGTGTGAACTTCGAAATACCTTCGGGAGTTCCAACAAAACGGATTGTGTTATCAACAATTGCACGATTGTTTGATCCTCTCGGATGGCTAAGTCCCATGATTGTCACAGCGAAAATGTTAATGCAGCGGCTTTGGAAAGAAGGCTTGAAGTGGGATGATCAGGTGTCAGCAGCCATTCAAAAGGAATGGACGAAGTTCATCAATGATCTGCCTTACATTACAGAGATCCGAATTCCACGGTATTTAAATTTTGGCGGAACTTATGCATCCGGACAGCTACATATATTCTGTGACGCCTCAGCTAAGGCCTACGGTGCGGTGGCGTATTTACGCGTCCAAACAGGTGATCACACGTATCGGTCTGAACTATTGTTGGCAAAATGTAAAGTATCACCAGTAAAGCCTCAGTTGACAATCCCCAGAGCGGAGTTGTGTGCTGCGGTGGTAGCAGTAAAAATTTTTAAGTATCTGAAGCAAAATGTAAGGTTCAATATTAATTTCTGCAATACTCATTTTTGGTCAGATTCTATGATCGTGCTAAGTTGGATCAAAGGCGGAGCGGCAAAGTGGAAACTGTTTGTATCGAACCGCATCAGCAAGATCCTGGAGACGTCGGAGACATCACAATGGAGGCATGTAGCGACGGCTGACAACCCAGCGGATCATCTGAGTCGTGGACTTAGCGTCAACAAGTTGTCTTCATCAGAGTTATGGTGGCATGGACCGCAGTGGCTAAAAGCAGCAGAATCGGAGTGGCCAACAACGGAAATTGACATCGGATCAACGACTGAGGTTAGCAACGAAATGAAAAGTGTGAGTAGTAATCGAGTATCTATTGAACAGATGCCACATGTTAACCTGCTGGAACGATACTCTTCATATACACATATGCTACGCGTTATAGCATATGTACAGAGATTCGTTCGCAACTGTAAAGTGCTGCGATGCGAACGCCGAACAGAAGGATTGTCAGTCGACGAGCTGAGTAACAGTCTTCGATCGGTAACACGGATGGTGCAACTGGAGTGTTTCACAGCCGATTGGAAAGCTCTGCAATTGGGTAGAGCGTTACCAAAGGACAGCACGCTATTGTCGTTGAACCCGTACTTTGACGTTGATGCACAAGTAATCCGGCTGGGAGGCAGACTCCGTGATGCGTTGCTACCTATGACGGAAAAGCACCCGTATATATTACCGTATAAGCATCATTTTACGACGCTAGTAATACAACACGCTCACGCGAGCACTCTGCATGGAGGTGCGGCGTTGACTTTAAACTATGTGCGAAAGCTGTTCTGGATAATTAATGGAAGAAATGCAGTACGGTCAGTAACGCACAAATGCATAGTGTGCTATAAGTTCAATCCACGCTTAGCTGAACAGCAAATGGGGAATTTGCCTGGTGTACGTGTACGACCAGCATCGGCTTTTGCAGCAACAGGCGTTGATTATGCTGGACCTATAAATATATCACCATCTAAGGGCAGAGGACGAACTGCATTAAAAGGATATATAGCAGTATTCATTTGTCTGGTTACCAAGGCAGTACATTTGGAACCCGTTGGGGATTTGACAGCTCAAGCATTTATTGGCGCATTACATCGGTTTATTGGAAGGCGAGGACTCTGTCGAGATCTTTACAGCGATTGCGGAACTAACTTTATTGGCGCAAATAAGAAACTGCAAGCAGATAAGTTGGCGTACCAAACATACATATCGAAAACGATCATGCCGAGTTTTCTGGACAAAGGAATCACTTGGCATTTCAATCCTCCATCCGCACCACATTTCGGCGGACTTTGGGAGGCCGGGGTCAAATCGATGAAGTACCACCTCAAGCGCTGTGTTGGAGATCGAGTTCTTACGTTTGAAGAGATGTCAACGGTGTTGATCCAGATCGAATCCTGCTTGAATTCGAGACCATTGTGCCCGTTGTCAAATGATCCAGATGATCTACTGGTGTTAACTCCGGGTCATTTTTTAGTCGGCGAAGCCCTACTAGCACCACCACAATGCGAAATTGAAAAATTAAGCTTGACAGAACGCTGGAGAAATTGTCAGTATTTTGTGCAGCAATTTTGGCGGCGTTGGAGTACCGAGTATTTGTCACGATTACAGCGTAGGCCAAAATGGGCTCAAGCCAAGACAAATTTACGGATAGGCGAGTTGGTTCTGATCAAGGAGGATCGAGTGCCATCAAATCGCTGGATTCTTGGAAGAATCACACACACGCATCCTGGAGCCGATGGATTAATTCGAGTAGTCACGCTTAAAACACAGAATGGTACCATGGAACGGCCAATAGCGAAATTGTGCCCATTGCCTATTGATAACGATTTGCTAGATAGTGACCCAGAACCAACACAATCAAGTTAAACTGTATCTTTCTCGTTCTAGCGTTTTGAGTGTTACAGGTGCTGCGGAAGAAGTGACGAAACAGAGAGCAGGAAGTTGGATTTGATGAAGACTGGAGCAATCATCAAAGGCGGGAGGATGTTTGAGCTACAACGAAACTAAGAACTAAAAACTAAAAACGAAAGAAAACTATGCGGTAGCAGCAATACGCTCTTTATAAAGAGAGAGCGAATGATTTGCAGTGCGTGAGCGAAGGAGAGCGAGCGACTGAGAGTGAGCGACGGAGAGCGAGCGCTCACCAACAAGCACCAGCCTTGCGCTCACTGGAGATGCACAGTTATTGGATGCGCTTTTGATCCCGTTACGTTTCTTTTCGTTTGCTTTGCCTTTGTTAAAATTCAGTTGAACTATTAGGCGCGTTTTACTCTTTGTCTATTCTGTCAGCGTCAGCTAATGACACAAGAACACTGTTTGTAAATCGCCACATTTCCACTAATAAATATAAGCAATAGTTTTCTAAGAAGAAAACCAAGAGCGTTCTTATTTAAAGGTGGCCAACTCGCCAGATGCTGGGAGCCTCAACGCCGCCACGGATGGACAATCATACCGCGGGCCGCATCCCACATTTACAGCAGTCTGGGGCTCCGCATTGGGCGCAGCCAATAGCCAGCACACGCTGCTGCTGACAATAATCGACTGTGTACAACTTAATACGACTACTACTTCATGTGTGTATCGGAAAGCTTATCGATAAATATAAAATGTTAGGTAACAGGATAGTGTTAGCTCCTCGATAACTCCGCATCTTACATACATACTGACCAAATTTGATTGAAATCGGATTGCTATATCATATAGCTGCCATAGGAACGATCAGTCCAAATCAAGTCTTAGTATGAACATCTTTTTGTTGTTTGAGATATCTTTATAATAAGTACGGGCCGCACAGTCGAGCGGTACCGCCGACTAGTTTTCTTCTGTATTTGTCCTAAACCACGCCAGTTTTCAATGCTGTTTAAGGCCACTCTAGGAGAGTTATTTGAGCTCTCGAAACATTCTCGGCAAATGATTCTTTTAAGTTCATCGTCTTCAAGAAATTCAACAGACTTCACATCTTTCTTACAAAGGTAGCATGACCCAATGGATTCATCTTCACTGAGTTGTCTCTTCGTTGCATGGTCGTATGTGAGGTTGGTCAATGATGCGCAATTTAAAGTCGGTGTTATATCCATTAGAGGCTCACGAATATCAGTTTCAATACTTTGGTATGGGTCAATGCAACTCATTTCCGGCGATTATCAAGATTAAAATATGATTTGCTGCTGTAATAATCCGAGGTTTGTGATATGTCATTCAGATTGCAGCTCTGCAGATCTGCAGCTTCGAAGCCATTATTTCGCTCTGCAGGTTCCACACTGACATCTGGATCGTAGCAAGTCGATTCAAAACGATTTTCAACGTGAGAAGGGGGAGCACATGATTTTTGTTTTAGAGAGCAGTCGATCAACTTTGTGCTTCCGTTAAAGTAAGTTGTAGGCTTCTCTGCACACTGGTCAATTCGACATCTCGTCTTCAATACCTCCTTTTTGATGGACTTGAATTCGCTTTCAACTGGAGCGCTGCTTGCTGGAATCCTGCCATATCCGAAATTGTTTCGTCGAATTCCGGACCACAACGGAATCGTGCGTATTTGCTTAAATAGGCGTGATGCAAATTTCTCGCATCCGCGAGGGTTCAAATCATCACCTGCTTCGTTTTCCAGGATCACAATAATTTAATTTTTTTTTTGGATATGGCCCATTGTGCAAGATAACCAGTTATGTCATCTGAACAATTATCATCAAAGGTGCTTTGAGTCGAGCCTGTTGGAATGAATCAAATATAAATTAATTTGTATGCAATACTAATATCAATATACAGGGTGACCAGAAATAACGGAGACAAACATTTTTAATTATAATTTTACTAAACGAGAGAAATTTAGCAAAGCAACAATTAGTAACGATAAAGTGGATCACTAGTAGTAAGATTCCCAGCCGGTTTCGAAATGGTCTAATCCAGTTGCCATGCACAGGCCCAAACGTGATCTAAAATTGTTGGCCATGGGCCGCAGGTCGGCGATAGGAGCGCATCCTTTTCACAGATGAGAAGCTGTTCACCGTCGAGCAGGCCCACAACCACCAAAACGACTGGATCTGGTCCGTAGAGGTTCCGAGTACGTCGGCCATTGTCAAACATCGCCAAAATCCGAAGTCCGTTATGGTCTAGGGCGGCATTTAGGCAAGCGCCAAGAAACCCCTGGTTTTCGTGGATCAAGGGGTTAAAAGAAACCAAGAAGTGTACCGCCGCGACATTTTCGACGCCGTGGTAATTCCTTGGGCCCAGCTGCACTTCGGCGATGCGGACTGGACTTTTCAACAGGACTCCGGCCGGCTCACAAGGCGAAAATGACGCAAGACTGGTGCAAAACCCATTTTCCGGACTTCACCTCGTCTGCTGAATGGCCACCCTACTCGCCGGATCTCAACCCGATGAACTACAGCGTGTGGTCGACATTGGAGGCCAGGACCTGTGCTAAGCCTCACAAAAGTTTGGAGGCGCTGAAGCAATCGCTGCTCTTGGAATGGAACCGACTGTCTCCCGAGGACCTGCGGCCCATGGCCAACAATTTTAGATCACGTTTGGGCCTGTGCATGGCAACTGGATTAGACCATTTCGAAACCGGCTGGGAATCTTACTACTAGTGATCCACTTTATCGTTACTAATTGTTGCTTTGCTAAATTTCTCTCGTTTAGTAAAATTATAATTAAAAATGTTTGTCTCCGTTATTTCTGGTCACCCTGTATTACAGATGATTTTATTGACCTGAACTATCTTCCATTGTTGATTCAGCAGTATCAACAATAGCTTTTATATCTTCCTGATGCAGTGACGGCTCTTTTGCACGGGTTTCAATGAATTTCAGTGCATCCTTAAGAATAGAGGCCCCTTCTCCACCTTTCTTTGCCATGGAAATAATCAACAATGCCTTGATAACTTTTTTAGCATCGTCTTCATCGGTGCATAGTATCAATTGGCCAATTCCAAACAGATAAAAGCGTTTCACGAGTTTCTTCTCAGTCTTCATAAAATCGGCCCAGTTTTTCATATAATGAGCAACATCGATCCGAATGTATGTCCTGGGTGGAGCATTTCTCATACAAGCGTCTGCATACCCTTTCACCGTGTCAATAGAAGCAAAAGCGAGACAACAAGCTGACAGCAAAGCTCTTGACGAATCGCAGACCTGACAATAATTTTTTATACTCATTACATACATTACACATACATCCATAATTTAAGTAAGTAACATTACCACTTCTTTTGGATACTGTGCTCCTGATTGGATCCATCCTAGCAGCCAAGACGTTATTGTAATCATGTCTTGCTTTTCTGTTAGCATTGAGGATACGACAAACTGCCCAATTAAGCAATGAAGAACGACAATGTGCAGAAATATGCTGCCGGGGTTTTTGTACATCTACATGCACATATTCTATAAATCTGCCCCCAGAGGCATCGATGCGCAGTCTTCCTCAGCTTATTGTACGCACGAATTTGATGCGGAGACCAGATGTACACCTTAACGGGATCTTTTTCAATATCGCGGATTACACCTTGACCTTCCGAGCTCCTTTTCAGGTCGGAAATAGCGTCCAGCGGATCTGCATTTCGGTGCAACTTTTTTGCGGCTTCATATTTTGCATTTCTGCAAACTGAGGTGGTTCAGCTTCGTCATCCGATCCCATAATCTCTGCATCTTTCTTTGCTCTATAAAACAGAGTGAATTCTTTTTCCAAACTAGAAACTACTTTTTTTCGTGCTTCCCCTCGTAGCTGTCTTTTTCCGCATGCTTTTTTGCCTTTATCAGCTATGCACTGGATTTTAACGATATTGTCGTTGCTTCCACTCGGTAATATTTCACCTTTAACGTTGCTGCCACATTTGCAATGACCTGTAATAAAGATAAACATTTTGTGAATGCATATCCTTTTCAAATTGTGTCTCACCAGAGTTAATTGCTTCGATGACACACCTTGAAATTTGCCTGAAGTCGTGTCCGAGGTTATAAAATGATTTATAAAATGGTATCCGTGTGTCATCCGAAATTCGTCGTAGATACGCTTTGAAAATATTTCCGTCCATTTTCCAGGTTGAAGAATATTCACAACCCTTTGATGATTAGCACCTTTCTTGTTTTTATACTGCCGCGTTGTCGTTATTATGAGCTTATCGAACTCCGATTTCTCAAATGTCAAGACAAATTGAAATGATTCGTCTTGGTGGTCAGCCTCGAGAGATTTGTATGTCAAATCATGGCTATTATTTTTGTCTCTTTCCTCATTTCTACAGGGAATTTGGACTTCTCCAGTCAAGAGCATTTTCAATTCAAATCGATTGTTCACAACATACGAATAAAGTGTGGATCCCTGAACTTTTCCTCCGAGTTCTTCGGACATTTTATGCCAAATTGAATTAGTCTCGGCAACGATATTATTAATATCTGTAATTATGTCCAGTTTATGTTTTAAGACGGTGTTAACAATAAGGTCACCGTCAACTGCAGGTGGTCGTCCTCGAGGCATTTTTTTAATACGTATAGCACCGAAAACTTAACTCTGCACATGCATAAGAATGT
>JBAMBJ010001966.1:0-18021 GCA_037043495.1 Drosophila recens
TCGGCCATTCCTGCCAAGATTCTGCAGTCCTGGGACTTTCGCTGCTATGCGGTCAGCTCGTTTGCCTATCGCCTCATCGAGCAAATGTAAACGTTTCCGCTCTTCCATGTCCCCGATCTCAATGCTCGGTTTAATGCCAAGCAAAACGCTTTGGCCAAGGAGCGTCGACGTCGTCAGCAGTTGAAATATGTGCGGGACTTCATTGCCGCCTGTCGTTTCGCCACCAGGTGAGTTTGACTTGCCCAACTGGACAGACAGACAGACAGACTGCAATTGATATTGTTTATTATTCGTATCTGCACAGGGAGCAGGCACTCTTCAATGCGGTGCCGGCGCATATAACCAACGACCCGGACATGTGGTCCATGTGTGACTTTGTCGATGTGCAAAACAATATCATGAGACGTTCCATTGACGACTTGGTTGACCTGAGCGAGCAGCATGTGAACAACTGTGTGGTGAGTCGCGTCAGTCAGACAACAATCATTCACAGATCAATCAACAATCAATCACACTCTTCTCCTTCTTGTGACTCAGCTCTGCACGGGACGTGCCTTTGTCTGTGAATATTATTAATTATATTTATTTTATTATATCAAGTGAAAAAAATGATTGCTTACTTTTTTGACCGTTACAAGTGGAAAAGTGGTCCGATCGCAATAAGTAAGCTAATCGACTGACTGCCCCAATCTGTCCACAGTTCGGAAATAAAAAAATTACTATGGGGGCACAATTTAAATAAAAAATTAAAAAACAAAGGAACAGTTGTAGCAATCAGTTATAGTTTAACTTGACCAATTTAATTCAAAATAGGGCAAAATAAAGAAGCTCATTTTAATGCTTTTCTTCCTCTAGGAAAGAATTGTATTAATTTATTCGAAATAAATTTAACTACTTGAAAATGGGAGAAATTGTCAAAAATGAAACTTATTTTCAAAAATGACCTAAAATTAATAATGGTATTCCGAAAAACAGCTCGATGGGTGTGGGACGACGTTCCTGTAATTGACGCGTTATTTTCGCTGTGCTCAGGAAACTGGTTGCACCCTTTGCATGCAGCTGGTGGTGCTGTTGTTGCAGCAGTGAGGGCGACACCGTTGCCGTTGCCATCAGCTCCTTCTTGCCCGACTGCTGTTGTGAAATTGGGCCGCCAGACATAACTTTACGCTTCCGCCCTCGTGTGGCCCCGCCCACGGCTCTAGGATGTGTTGCAGGTACAGCCTTCTGTGCATCGCCCTTCTCCTTGTGCTTTTTCCGCAGAGCAGCAGCCTCCTTTGAAGCATCGAGTCTGATTGGTGCTTGTAGTCCCGACGAAGTCGTGGGTTCCGCGTCAGAGTTGGAGCTATCAGTGGCATCACTGTCACTGGAATCTTTGGCTAGCTTCTCATACAGCAAAAGACGATCAACTAAAAACGATCGGAAATATTCATTTTCCTAGAAGAACAACACGATTAAAAGATAAATTTTAATTAATTATGTATTAATAGTGTATGAAATATTTACTTACATAGATGAGGAATTTCAGTTTCTGTATCAAATTCATTTATGATATTAATTTATGTATCTGTAAGCAGAAAAAGTAATTAGTATTCAAATAAAAATATGTATGTAAATTTATTGACTTACCTTTTAGTAAACAAAAAAAAAAAAAACAATTCAAAACTTTAAAATTGAAATAAAAAAAAAAATAGTTTTTAATGCCATGGCATGTTGGCTGCCTCTGCGGCGGCGGGTGCTGCGGCGCCTGATGCTGCGGCGGCTGGTGCTGCGGCGCCTGATGCTGCTGCGGCGACTGGTGCTGCGGCGGATGGTGCTGCTGGGTGCTGTTGGAGCAGAGCCGGGTGCTGTTGGAGCAGAGCCGGGTGCTGTTGTTGCAGACTCGGGTGCTGCTCCATACGCCTCCACATGTCCACAATGTAAAGATCCTGCTGATCAATTTTTTGATGCATTTTTTTAGAACTTTTTTTGTTTCTTTTTTGTTCACATTTGTTTATTTTTTGTTCATTTTTGACCACAAGGCCACCGGGCTTCTGTAGCTGTTGAATTTGAGCATTCAAGTTCCTCCGGCAAGCCATTAAACCAGGCGCGGGCAGTATAGGCTCTGGGAGCTATACGGCAGCTCCTAACTTTTTTCGGCGCCGAAGTCGCACACAGGCAGCCCGTCATAAAAGCAATTAGACACGCTCAACTCGCGAGCAAGCTAGCAACAACAATGCACACAGGCAGCTCGAGTCGAGGCATTAGCAACAACAACGCACACAGGCAGCTCGAGTCGAGGCATTCGACGCTTCTTTTTGCACACTGAATGAAAAAATATATTAGGTATTGAGAAAGTGTAATTTTTACTAGTTGGTTTTTTTCTTATAATTGTATTTTGTATTATTGCCTACTCAATAATTTTGTTTAGTGTATTTTTTGCTCACACATTTGGGTAGGTCGTGAAAGTAGGTAGAAACGAAAAGGGTTGTTGTTGTAGTTTTTGTTGTAGTTGTTGTTGTAGTTGTTGTTGTGGTTGTTGTTGTAGAGCTCCCGAGGTCAAATTTTGCGCCCACCGCTGCATTAAACGATTGATTTCACTGTATATTTTATTTTTTTTTTATTGCTTGTTGCTTGTTGCGCGTTGCGCGTTGTTTCCCCGAATTACAGTTATATTTTAGGGCTGCCAGCTAGTTATATTCCGACGCATTTTTGCGCTTCTGTATATCAGGTTGGCAGCCCACATGCATGTTTCTTTTAGGTCAACTGGAAAAAAACACAAAAATGCTAATTTCTCAGCCATTTCTTGCTCGATTTTGATGATTGGCATATGAAATTGCTTGTAAAATTAGTGCCAATACTCGCACATACCGTGCATTTCATAGAAAAATACTAATCTTCAGTAAAAAGTTAGCAACGATTTTCTGTTTAACATGCATAAAGATGCCACCTTTTTCTGTTCAAGCACAAATGATGCCACGCTGTATTATGTGTTTTTTCAAATGCGAATTTCTCAATAACTGTAAGAATTTAATTTGGTACTTGCATACAAAACATGCGTCTAAAATTATTGCCAATACTCCCACATACCGTGCATCTCCCGCTGTCAGAAAAAAGTTAGCAACGATTTTTTTTTTGCACAAAAAAGATGCCACCTTTTCTTTTAATGCATCGCATGCACAACATTACATGGAGCGTTCCAGATGCTCCTGTGTCAGTCACAGTAGAGACAGATCCTTCCAGCGAGGATTCCTTTTTCGACTTGTGTGAGCAGCAGCAGCAGCAGAATGCACTGCATCAACAACATCAACAGCAGCAGCAACAACAAAAACAACAACAAGAACATTAATGAGAACAACGACGCCAGAACGAGAATAGCAGCGTCCCCTACGATATCAGCACAAATGCCACCGCGGAATCCGTTGAGCTCCCCGACTCCCAGTGCCCAAGTTGATAAGAATAGCTAGACAAACAACTGACAGTGCAAGGTGTCGAGCTGGAGCAGACCGAGAATTATGTCAATTAATTAATTAATTTTCTCAAAAACCGTGTGATAAATTTCTCTAAATTTAATACAACAGCTTCCCCAAACTTGTACCTTTAATTTTCTATATGCCGCGTTTTCCGGCGTTCGACCTCAGATAAGCTATAATCATTTGAGAACAAGGTATATATTTTGGCGGTCATTTTGTATGGGACTTTCACCGAGGTAGCTTCGCTCATTTCAAAATATCTCAAAAACGTTCTGATAACTTTTCTTAGAAATGGTACCATAGAAAGGTGAAATTTCCCTCTTTAATCGTGCATTAGCGATTTTCTACGCCGTTTCCCCTAAGCTTAGCTATTTATGAAAATGTTCACATTTTCACTTTCTTTATTCACTTGTTTCACCCATTTGAAAAGCTGAAATGGCCAAAACTTTGCTTTAAACTATAGATTAATTAATATTCTACTATTCTGCATCATTACTTTATTGATTAAAGGTCGAAAAACGCTTAAAAATGAGAAAGTTCATAACTGGTTCCAACCAAGTTCCATTTTTCGTTGCTTAAGAACCGTTGCTATCCTGACGCACCAGCGTTGCCAAAATTAGTCCGTTAAAATATAGCCAGATTTGAATAGTCAAATTTTAAAGAAATAATAAAAATGATGGTACTGCTTTTTTAGCGAACTTTTATTTTATTTCTGAATTAGAATGGAAAGAAGGTAGAAATAAAATAACAGAATGCTAAAAAAAAAGTACCATATTTTTATATTTATATTTATTTGCCAGTTGCAACTTACTAAATCTGTCGGGAAAATAGCTAAATTGGCAAGGCTGTGACGCACATGCAATAAAGAGCAAGTTGGAAGGAACATGTTCACTTGCTCACTTCAGGGAGCAATCTTTTTTTGTTCACTCACTCATGAGCAACCCAACACTAGTCTCGACTTCCAGTGCTGTATATTGTCGTCTGTATGTTGTCGTCTAGTTTCTGCATGATGTCGCTAGAGGGCGGCCCTGGGCCGCCACAACCATCTGTTTCCAACGCCACCTATTGGCAGCAGGCAGAACTGGTGGAAACGGCTCAATCAATCAGCGTTGACCAAAACATATAAAACCTAGGATAGAAGAGGATCAAGGAATAGAAGATGACAGTAGAAGAATTTGGACAGTAGGTAATTAGGTTAGGGATTGCTGTTGGAATGACATTTCTTGGTGCTGGAGAAAACGCGTGTTCTTCAGCAGATAATTTAAAATCTGCAATATAAATATAATTATTTAATGAAAAACTGAGATAAAACAATTCTTACACAGACGCGACTCCTTAGCATCCGCAGCAGCTACATCTACGCATACACACAACACAGAACGAGGGACCGACGAGGGACACGGGAGCCACAGCAGCTACTCGCACACAACAGCACAACAACGTGTGCACCAGACGGAGCAAAACACGACGCAGCACACACGAGGACTGCGAGTGAGTTCGTCCCTGCCGTCACTTGGCGCAGTTGCTGTCATTAGCTCGCCAAGCGCCACAAACATTTGCTCAGCCGCAGATTCAGATTTTGTCCTTCAATTGATGTTGTCCATTCGCTAATTGTATCTCCTGTGAAATAAGCTGTTTTTTTTGTTAAATTTATTTTGATCACACTAGTTTACAAAATCAAAAAAAATTTTGCTTTTCATGTCTGAGTGCACTTTTCTTATGGATTTTGGTCCACTAAACACGAAAATCGCACTTAAAAATTTTTTTATGGTAGCGTTTTCGAAATATTTATGTTTTTCCAAATTTTCGAAGTTGCTCTCACATTTTAGAGTATACCACGAGATCTAATTTACCGATGTGGTCAAAAGAGCACTCAAATTAAAGGTAACTAACTTTCTTTCTTTACAACTTTCTTTCATATAGCTTTGAGATCGGCGTAGTAGCTCAGAAGCTAGCGACTTTTAAAAGTTCCAAAATCCGGATTTTTTGTGAATTTTTGGTCTCGACAGCTCACAAATTGCTCTAGAAAAAATAGATATCGCCAAGGTAAAATTATTTTTAGGAGTTTAACGTATAGCCGACACTGTTACAAAGAAAATAGGCTATTGCTTTTGAGAATCTATGGATAAATCGCGGAGTAATACGCTATATAGTGATAGAATTCCTTAATGATTTTAATGTTTTTTTTATTGCCTGCTCTTAATGATTGCAAAGCTTTTTGTGGCATACTTTTTGGCTTAAAAAAAAATTGTGACTCCTTCTTTGCCTTTGGAACAGCCGCGCTGATGATCTTCATTATAAACAGAAGAAATGGCTAGCACGAACAAGCACCGTGGTCGGCGAAGCCAATATTAAATACGTTCCTATCGTAAGGAGTCACAATAGCTGTGGCCAGCGCCATCTATCAGCGTCGACCAAAACATTTAAAATGGAAAAATAGGAATTAGGGAATAAGAGATGAGATTGACAGGAGTTTATGAGGTTAGGGATTAGTCTGGATTGTGGAGGAAATGTTAGTCTGGTTTTGGCTCGTGGTTGCGGCGAGAGGAGAAAAAAGGAGGTCGAGTCGGAAACGTGTGTCAAGTCGGCCGATGGAAAATCTGCAAAGATAAATAAAATTAATTACAATAACGGGTATAACTCAGCATAAAACACGTACACACACGTATGTGACACACACACGTTGCAGCAACTACACACACATAAGACACGGCGAGGGCACCAGACGGGACATCACGAAACGCAGCACACAACACGTAACGCAGCACAGAACGCAGATCGAGCATCAGCTGGACGAAGCAGAGACAGGATCACGCACACACAGGCAGCGGAGCACACGCTCCAACAATTAGGATTGCGGGTGATTTCGTTCCTGCAGGCAGTTGGCGCAGCTTCATGCCAGATGCGCGCGGAGTGTCACAACACCACATAGCCACCGTTGCCAGTCCAGATCAGCTGGTCCCAGCGCAGACGCGGCTCTTCCCTAGCACCAGATTTTGTTTATTTATCATCTCACAAATCAAATCACCGTGTCACCTGCGAATTCAAATATCATCAGTTCATTTGTTTTCCAAACATCTGTGGCGTGTGCATAAGCCAACACACATACATACCCGTTAATCGCTGTCGGTCTCCACAAGAATACTTACCGAATATTATATTAATACTGCAACATCACTGTTTATATTACTTATACACTACACCAAACTTATTTATATTTATCAGCTGTTTTGGCTATTTACTTTTCTCGCGCCCACATAAAACAGGGCTGCCAGAAAGTTTAAGTTTTGTTAGTAAAGCGTAGTACGCTCTAGCTGAAAACATTTTGGATGCTCTAAATGTTCGATGTTTTGAAGTCCGGCCTTACAAACTTCAGTGTGACAGTATAATACCAAAAATCACTAAAAAGTTGAGAGATTGTTGGTCTTATGCTGCTGTGGTCACACTGTTCGTCAGCTGTGCACAACAAACAAATAAATAACATTGAGCACAAAAATAAAGAGAAATTGGACAAAATGGACAGGATAAGAGAAGCAGCAGCGACTAATATCCTAATTATTGAATTAAAAATTATTAATTATAAAAATTTCATTAAACTGGGGTGCCACAGAAATCTCTTTCACCTGAAAAATTACGTAAATTTCATACAAATGTACGTCAAATTCAGGTGAAAGAGATTTCTGTGGCACTCCAGAAAGAGTTTTTTTTTTCGGTCAAATCCCACAATATTGACCTCTGTTGCACCTCTTCAATCCGTCTAATTCGCTCTTTGTGTTCAAAGATCTCAATTTGGCTTTTATTTTGCTGCTTGTTAGTCGCCATTTCTGTTCAAAAAGATTTCGACTAGTCGAAACAACGATTCAATCGATGTTTTGAAAGGTCAAAATAAAGCTGCCATCTGTTGACCAAACAGTGTTGTAAAACGCCAGAAAATATTCTGAGCTGCCCATATTTAGGTACAGCGTACATAGGTTTAGAAATGGCCTTACAAAAACATTTCGAGCATGTTTGCAACCCTTTTTTATATATGGAGTTTTGGCCTTGCAAACATATTTTCGGCTAGAGCGTACTATGCTTTAGGTACAGCGTACATACGTTTAGAAATGGCCTTACAAAATAATTTCGAGCATGTTTGCAACCCTTTTTTTTATATGAAGTTTTGGCCTTGCAAAAATATTTTCGGCTAGAGCGTACTATGCTTAATCGTGCAATATTTTTGAGTTTTGTTAGGTGTCAATTATAAGGCACGAAAAACTATCGAATGCAGTAAAACTGAATACGAAATGTAAAATAATAGGGAAATTAAATAATAAAAATGAAGTTAATTTATTTATTAGGGTGAGATGGGTATGTGGTAGGTTGGGTGGTGTTTGGAATAGGGAGTCGGCACAAATATCGAAAGCCGACTATAGGTAGGGAGGGCGTCGTAGATGTGGATAATGCCATCTGTCCACCAAATCCTTGCCAGCAGATTGTCCGTTGTTGTAATCCGACTTGACTATCGCAGCCAGATATCGATTTGCCGGCTAGCTATCGGCATAACTCAGGGATGAGTCGACCTCGATACCTGGCGAGTCGGGTAACAAAATATTTATATTTTTACTTTCGGAATTAAATACTCGGACTTCGGTTTCACAACACCTATACGGACAAACTGCTGGCAAGGATTTGTTGGACAGATGACGTTATCCACCGCTACGATGCCCTCCCTACCTATAGTCGGCTTTCGATATTTATGCCGACTCCCTAAATCCACACTTCACCCAACCTACCACATATTCACCTCACCCGAATAAATAAACTAATAAATCATTTTAAATAACGTTATAATATTTATTTATCATTAATAAATTTCCCTACCATTTTACGTATCGTATTTCACATTATAATTTATTCGATAGTTTTTGTTATATTCAAAATTCAACACCTAACAAAAATCACAAAACTATCGCACGACTTCTAACAAAACTAACTTTCTGGCAGCCTTGTTTCAGTAAGCGCGAGAAACATAAACAAAAGTTAAACAATACAAGTGGTATATAAATATGTGGATAAACTAAATAAATTATAAATATCAAGCAAAATGTTAATTTCCAGGTTACAGCGAGGTGAACAGGATCTGGTGTTTGGCTGCCGGGAAAAGCTGCTCCTGCGCTGAAGCTGGCTGGTTGCTGTTGCCTGAAGACTGCAGCTGAGGAAAAGGCTGTGGCTCTTGACGCGCTTATTGCATGAAGCCGCGCCAAGCTGAACCAACAGGAACGGACTCACTCGTGCTCCTTGTGGTAGTGTCTGGTGCGTGTGTAACCCTGCCTCAGTTGGTTGCTCCAATAGCAGCGTCTCGTGCTGCCCCGACTGGTGTCCTCGTACTGTGTTGTGCTGTGTTATGTGTGTGTGGGTAAGTGGCTGCTGCGTCGTGTTGCTCCGCCTGGTTGTTCTCCTCGTTGTGTGATCCAATGTGGCCAATGCTGCAGCGTTTGTGTGTCGCGTATGTATGTATATTTGACTATGTCTCGACGTGTACTTCAATTAATTTTTTTTACAGATTTTTAACATTTCCGCACGACAACACCTTGTCTGCCTCCTCGCAGCAACCACGAGCCAGACCAGACTGACTCTACAAGGGCTCTTTAGGAAAAACAATTTTGTAAATACTCACCAGACACACACATACACTCACATAATATCACTTTAAGCCCCTTATTGTTAGTATTATATTATATTTAGACACTTATTTATTCACCGCACTTATATATTTTGTAATTACCAGCTGTTTGTTTTGTTTACGTTTCTCGCGCCCACTAAACAGGGCTGCCAGAAAGTTCGACTTGTTAGTTTCGTGCGATAGTTTGAGAAACCAGTCCGAGTATTTGTTCCAGATATAAAAATATAAATTTCTTTGTTACACGACTCGCCAGGTATCGAGGTCGACTCATCCCTGAGTTATGCCGATAGCTAGCCGGCAAATCGATATCTGGTTGCGATTGTAAAGTCGGATCATAACACCGTATAGGTGTTATGAAACCGAAGTCCGAGTATTTATTTCCGAAAGTAAAAGTTTAAATATTTTGTTACCCGACTGACCAGGTATCGAGGTCGACTCATCCCTGAGTAATGCCGATAGCTAGCCGGCAAATCGATATCTGGTTGCGATAGTATAATGCGATAACAAAATATTTCGTTAAGGTCACGAATGCATTTATTGCTAGAATATGCTATATGAACTTAAAATTATGCTTGAGTTATGAAAATAAGCTATTTGCAAATTTTATAAGCTTTTCCATTTTTAATATAAGCTAATCTGGCAGCACTGATAGAGACAGTTTTGAAACGTGTGGCAGCCTGAGTTTCCAAAAGAGTCGCCGATGGTATCGGCAAAATGTGGTATTTTTTAATTACTTTCATGCAGTCAGTTGTGTACACACTTCGTATTCTGGCTGGGTTTCGTTGTGTTGTTTTTGCTGCGAATAAATCGGGAACGGTATACGAAATACGAAAAGTTGATAATTGTAAAGCTTGACATGTAAGTTAATAGCGAGTACTTTGCTCTAAGTTAAGTGCACCATCAGATTCTCATGCCATACAATGCTTTACGCTTTTCACGCAAATATTTCGGCCATTGTCTCGCTGCCTTTGTTTGCAGTGTGTTTTGAAAAAGTGACGCCAACATTTGAAATTCTTTCTGAGCCGCTGTTCAATTAAAATAATGCTCTAAGCTAGATAGCGTTAAACTCTAAGTAATTAACTAGTATATGGAGCACGTTTTATTTCAATTTAGTGCAATTTGATAAAGTTTTCTTTATAAATACAAAAGTTCCAAAGTCGGCGTCAGCAGCGCAGCGGGTTTACTTTGTGTTGGCGTTCATTTTGTTTTTCCCTACTTGCAAAACCACCATACATACTCACAAACGTTCACACGCACACAAATAAGAATGGCGCGTGAGTTTTGCGATTAGAGATGGGCGCATTTTGCAAAAACAGTGAAGTTGCAAAAATATAATGTCGAAATTAATTATGTGCTTAGCAATTGCACATTTCGGAAATAACGTATTTTGATAAATTACCAATATTTAAAAAAAGAGCTGTAAATGTCCCATAATAAATGAATAAATTCGTGTCACGCACGCATCACTAGAAGCGTTGGCTATGCTCCGTTGCGTACAATTTCTGGTTTGGTTCTCAACCAGGCTTGCCAATTTAGCTATTTTCCCGACAGATTTAGTGGGTTGCAACTGGCAAATAAATATAAATATAAAAATATGGTACTGTTTTTTAGCATTTCTGTTATTTTAATTCTACCTTCTTTCCATTCTAATTCCGAAATAAAATAAAAGTTTGCTAAAAAAAGTAGTACCATAATTTTTAATATTTCTTTAAAATTTGACTATTCAAATCTGGCTATTTTTTAACGGACTAATTTTGGCAACGCTGTTCTCAACGCTCGTTGGTCTGTCTCTTTACAGCAGCTGCAGAGAGAAAAAGATAAAAGAGAGAGAAACAGATTCGCATTGCTGCTAATTGAAAGATGTCGGCTAAGCGCAAGGCAGGTGGTAACGGGGCCGGACCTAATAAGCGTCGTCCCAAGAAAAAGGAATCAGACTATGAGGATGAGTTCAGTGACGAATCTGACGATGATGTTGCCCAACAACAGCAGCAACAGGGTAGCGCCCAAATGGAGGTGCTCATACCACACGATAACCTGGATCCGCCCAGCAAGCTACCAGAGGATTTGCTGGCAACGCTGGAGAAGACACCTGGTCAGTTATTGGTGGCTGGCATGGTAACCTGGGATTTAACCGGCAAGCGGGATCGTAAAAATGTCACTAAAGTGCGTCCCAATTTGTACAGCTTTCATCGCTTTACGGACGAGAAGGTAAGAACGTCAATTCCCAAGTGATCCGAACGTAATTTGTAATGTAATTGATTTATATTGCAGTATCGTTCTGTAGCCAGTGGTCCGACAGCGGCACACACAATACTCATTAATATGGATCGCAAGGCACTTGGCTTTGGTCGCAATCCCAGCGGGCAGTTGGGTCTTAGTCAGGATATCAAGCTGGTGGAGAAGCCAACTCTAATTCCAGCACTGGAGCAACTAAATATAGTTCAAGCAGCCGCTGGGCGCCATCACACGCTTTTCCTCACCGACACGGGCACTGTGTATGCCTGTGGTGAAAACAAGTCGGGTCAATGTGGTGTGGGCAATACGCATCCCAATATATATGCGCCCACTCCGATTAATTATCGCGGTCCGCCCATCATTCGCATTGGCTGTGGCGCTGAATTCTCAGTTATTCTCGATATCAAGGGAAATTTGCACACATTTGGTTTGCCGGAATATGGACAATTGGGCCACAATACGGATGCCAAGTACTTTGTGAATGCAAACAAACTTTCATTCCATTTCGAAACATCGCCCAAGAAGGTTGTACTCTACATTGAGAAAAGCAAGGAGGGACATGTGACACCCGTGGATGGTGTGCAGATTGTCGACTTTGCTTGCGGCAACAATCACACGGTATGTGCTATGATTTTAACAAGATTTGCTATGCTACAACTACTTTATTTATTCACTAACAGGTGGCCATTGATTCCAAGAAGCGTGTATACAGCTGGGGCTTTGGCGGTTTTGGACGTCTGGGCCATGCCGAGCCAAAAGATGAAATGGTTCCGCGTCTTATGAAGTTCTTTGATACCCAGGGACGTGGCGGACGCAGTGTCTATTGCGGTTCAACCTTCAGTTTGATTGTTAACGAGCTCGGCCTGCTCTACCTCTTTGGGCAGAACAAGAAAACGGGCGAGGCTAACATGTATCCAAAACCAGTACAGGATTTGGCAGGCAAGTGAAAGTTTAATAATACTGATTCAATATTTGCTTATAACTTGCATCTTCCATCTTTTCACAGGTTGGAATATTACAGCAATTGGTTGCGCCAATACCTCAATTATGATTTCGGCGGATGACACACTAATCGCCTGGGGCGCCTCCCCCACATTTGGTGAACTGGGCATTGGCGAGTTCCAGAAGTCGTCGACGGTGCCGAAAGAGGTGCCCAAAATGGACAGCATTAAAATACCTCAGGTTACAATGGGCTATTCCCATACTGCTTTGCTTGTGGACACGACTCACGAGGCCACAAAGCAGAAGTTTGATAAAATGCCCGAATATACCATTGAGGATTAGGAAATGTAAATTTCCACCTCAACAAAAAATATAAAAAGAACATTAAGTATACCGCTGCCAACAATAATACTGCTCTATATACATAGATACTACTAAACAAAACTTGAACTGATCAACGAAACGCTGCTGCTACTTATTAAAAGAAGATAATGATGAAGACGAAGGAACACACAACTCATCAACATTTTATGCTATAAGTTTAAAGTACTTCAACTACTCTGAACTCTCAACCCAATAACTTATATCTCAAATATCGATATCAGCATTACGATTCCGATGCAGATTATTTTTGGTAATTAGTTTTCGTAATTTATTTTCTATTTATGAGTGCATTTTGTAAAGTGTGCTGTTTCTTAATTTATTGCCGCCCATAATTAGGCTTAAACATTTTTGGCCAATACCAACATCTATTCCAGTAATAAATACATTTTAATTTCTTTAAATATTTATATAATTTTCTGAAATGCTGCTTTTTTAAGATCCATTAATTTACAGTATTGCGTGCTCCAATTTGGACAGCATTATGAATAAACAAATCAACCACACAACTAAAATGTATAATTAAGCGCATAAGTTTACATATACAAGTATATACACAAAAGAAACAAAAAAATGAAAGTATACAACGGAATGAAATCCAATACAAGTTGCAACTATTAAACTACATCAAGCATTTTAATCATATACAAAAAAATATTTAAATAAAGAGAAAACATGTTAGTATTTAGATTGAAAGTTCTTTTATTATTATAACTAAGTTAATTCTTTGGGTATTGCCTTTTATACCAATTTTAATAATTTAAGATATTTGTTGTCAAGGGTTTTAAGTCTTCGGTGTACCGAAGACTACTTTTATTTCATGTGATTTTGGATGCCAACAAATCTGTCAATTTAAATGTGGCCCAGTATCATTTGATACATTTCGTTTTCAACTTAAGATTAATAATTGTATAATATTCCTTTGTCTCTATAAACTCTTCACGGGTAAAAGTCTAGTGACGAAAACATTTTCATGCGCCAACATTTCTGATATCTTATTTTTTTGACGGATAAGATTAAGTTTTACATACTCGTATAAATTATTTTAAAATAAAATTGTTGACACTCAGCACATCGCGCTAAATTCTTCATACCTATTAAATATTACCTTTTTGCGCAGTGCCGAGTGACAAAAATTTTATTTTGAAATAATTTATGAGTATAACTTAATATTATTCGTCGCAAAATTCCAACGATATCATATCTGTAGCTTTTATTTTCGATTTCCCACTAAACTAGTGAATATTCGAAAAGTCGTAGACCAAAAGTTTCTAAATTTTTGATCGGGAAGAAGTCTTCATTTATCCTTTTTAGCTATATTAACGCTTTGATACAAGCAAACAGACAGACAAACAGACTTTTCAACTCATTTCGAAAGGCGACTAAAAATTTTAACATTAATTATCTTTGGAACTAGTGGTCGGATATTGATGATCGAGATATCATTCGACGCGTATTTTTTATTACAATAGTAAAAATTAAAAAAATATATATCAAAAGGCTCCATTTTGCTCCAACCGTTTTAATTTTGCCCCTCCCACTAACACCTGTTTATCTCACAAACCAGGTGAGTTTTCAAAAGTCATAGCAAATTTTCCATTCTTCCTGTATATATTGCTATTCGCCTTTTGCACCCTTCGTGCTGCTTTCGTCACTATCGCGGACTGCCGTCTGCAGTGATCAGATATGGGCCCAATTAACTACTTTTTAAACTCCTTTGTCATTTCACTAGCATGGAAAAAAGTATTTATATTGAAAATTACTTTTAACTAGCATGAAAAGAGTCGTGCTAATGAAAATGTTGGCAATTTATTTTTTTTTTAAAACTGTTTACATATTTTTGAAGTACCAAATTTCCCAAATGTGTAAATTGACATTTTACTATAATTATTCAATGTCAATGTTAAATTTAAAAATGTTTGCATTGACCATATTTTTTTCAATGCTAAATAGTGAAGTGTCATTTTCATTTGCACTAGCAATGGTAATGCTTATAGGCAGAACGTTGCCAAGAATAGTATCACACATTACTTGGTTCTCATCATCATCTTAGCCCAACAAAGTCCTGTCGAATGAATGAAAGCGAAAGTTAAGCGGTTGGTCGACCTGCAAAAAGCTCACTCGCAAGCTTTTTGTCGGCAACTCTCTCGGTCTCTCTCTCTCGCTCTAGGTCTCGCTTTCGTGCTGTGCTCTCTTTTGACTTTTAACTCCGAACTCTGCTCTCTGGCTGGTGTTTGTGGCTTCAGCACAATTTTCACTGTCACTGAGGACAGTCTTCCGCTGTAGTCCTTTCGTGTAATGTGCGCCATCGAGGAACAATTTTTGCACACCGCACATTGAGTTTTCTTTTAGTTTTTTTTCCCAACACACACTCACACACTGACACACACTTCACAAACAAGCACGCACGCACACAATTACAACTGTTTTACCGTTCGTCAAATAACATTTTTTAAACAATAACTCAAACCAAAAAAGTTTTTAAAAAAAATATTTGCTAAAAGTGTATTTGATATATATAACAAAAAATATAAATACAACAACAACGACAAATACGCGCCCGTTGCAAACCACAAAAAAAAAGGAAAACGGAAAATAGCTATAACTGTAAATTACAGTGCCTTCGATAAAGTACACAACAAGGAAACAGTCGCTACATCCAAAAAAAAAAAAAGCAGTCAAATAATTGCGTTCAATTTTCATTTCACATGAAGCGCGCAACAATAAAATTGTAAGTTATTACGTATACGCAATGTGGCCATGTAGGTGTATTGGTATAGGTGTGTGTGTGTGTGTATGCTATGGTATTGGTATTGGTGCTGCCGCCTTCTCATATTATACTAATTGTTATGCAGCGTTCTATTCATTTTTATTGTATAGCCAGTAATTATGGAGTCGTTTTTTACATGCCCAATATGAGTATTTATTTCTGTGTGCGTGTGGGTGTGCGTGTGTAGGTGCTGTCTTTGCTTTTTGGCCCAACCTACGCACTTTTCATTGTTCTGCGTGAAACTTTGCACAAGTTGCCAATCCCGAAAAAGGTTCGTTTCTTTTATATTTTATGTTTTCTTTTTTTTTGTATTTTGCTGAGAGGCAAAGACAACACGATATATAGAGCTTGTGTATGGAAACCTGTTTGTTTGCCATTGTATTGTGGGTCAGGTAGGATGAAGCTAAAAGGCGCCTGGACACTCACACATACAGTCACTCATATTGCAAGCTACCAAATCCGTATTATATACAAGTTGCTGCGTGTGTGTATGTGTGTGTGTGTATCCTGCGGCATCTGTGTGTGTGCGTGTATGCGTACGCACCTTGTTATTAAATCACCTGTGGCTGACAGTTTTTCATATTACAATAACAACAATCGAATTCATCTCTATCCCAGTCATCGCTCTCTGCGTTGTACTTATATTACGTATACACCTCTTTTGGCCAGGGCCTCATTCCTTGTTGCAGCTTTCGCTTTTGTCACCTTTTTTTTTTTTTTTGGGCCTGCCTCTGACGTTTGAGTGACGTTAATTAATATAGATTTCATTTAATCTCTAACCGAGCTGCCATTGTTCTTTCACAAACACAGCAATTGTCTGTTTCAGGATTCACCCAATAAGTTTACTTTAAATTTGTCCGAATTTTAGCTGCCAAAATTATATCTGATAGCAGGGAATTTAATTTGAGTAAAATAAATGTCTTATAACATAAAAAGCTTAACGAAATTGTATCTAATATGGTTTCAACATTAAATACAATTTGCTTGCAAATTCAAAATCTAAAGTTTGATATTAACTATGAACAGTCATTTGTCTAATGTATTTTTGAAGATTTTAAATACATTAAAAATTTAAATTGGCATTTAAATGCTATGATTAAAATTTACAAGTAAAAATTTGGACATAAATTATAAACATTTTCTATTTTGCCTGATACATTCTACGATAAATATTGCTAATCGTGGTGTTGTAGTAAACTACAATAAAATTGAAATTTAATGTTTCATATTATAAATAAGTATTTAGATATTCTAAGGATTTTTCCAACTATGAATAGTCGACAATTTTGTATACTTGTATAATACATTTTTCAAATTTTAATACAGTCAAACTTCCGTAATCACCATTATCCAAAGAAAAGGTTCGAGTTATGAAGATACTCGACTTTTCAAGTTCTTTTCTTTAAGTTTATTAATTTTACTGCCAATCATTTAGCTTGAGCTAGAGAGAAATTCAAGCTATAGAAGTTCGAGCTATGGAAGTTCAACTGTATATCATAAATTAGAATTGCTAAGATTAATGTTTAAGATTACAAATTACAATTTCGCCTTAATTGTATCATTTTATATTTCTGCATATCCACAAGTAATAAGAAAATCTAACAGGTTATTTAAGATATTCTAGAGAATTAAAATAGGACAAGCAGTTCGCGTAGGCAGCCATGCAGGATTTTTGATGAAAGGACATTGACAATATGTGTTCGTAGACAGGCAACGATTAAATTAAGGCAAATTAAGCAGATTAAGCAAACGTCACTCACATCATCCAGCAGCCGCACAATGAGCTGAAAAAGGAAGACAGCAAAAGGCAAAAGCGTTGACGTTGACACACATACACTAACACAGTTGCATACTCACTCATAAACAATGGCGGCGGCTGAAAGAGACCACCACCAACAAAAATTGATACACACTAGCAGCAACTTCTGCCCAACGCACGTAAACTGACGCAAGCAAAGACCAACGTCAAAGCCAGCGTCAACGCCAACGTCAACCACGCATACAAAGCACGCTGTCTGCCAAAGCTTTTGTATACAAAGAACAGATGCACACACAAACACACACACACACATTCAGAGTCGTTTAATCATTGATGAAAGAGAGCAAATGAGGGTGACTCACGCCGCATGAGTAAGCATTCTCATTATGGCAAGTGTTGCAATTAGTGGTCAAATCTTGAGTTACCCCAACGCTGATGCTTTTTTGATCCCGCGTTTAATGAGTTTGTTTGACCGTTCGTTCTTTACATGATGATTTTGATAACAATTTCAATTAAAGTATTTAATAGCTTAAGCTAGCTTGCATTTATTGCTTCGCCTACACTTGCATGCAACGTCATTTAAATTTACACCAGACTCGGCGGAAATTCTGTGCCTCACCGCGCAATTAAATCTCTAGTTCCCACACACACACACACAAAAACATACACTCAGAAAAATATTCCATCCTAAGATTAAATATGTCCGTACTTAAATGAATACCGTTTTGTTCTCAAAATTTGAAGATTTTCGTGTAATATTATTCTTAAATTAAATAGCCTATATATGGTTATTTTGAATTGTCATTCTTGCGCTATAGATTTC
>JBAMBJ010001969.1:0-22676 GCA_037043495.1 Drosophila recens
AAGGGGACCAGTGTTGCCAGACAATTTGCTTTAGCTTGTACAAACAATAATCAAAGTTGACAAAGCTATACTGTCAAAAAATATTGCAATTTCAAAATTTCTGAGGTCTTATTCAAAAATTTCTGATATCCCACAAAAAAACCTCTTTACGAGGTAAAAGTCTAGTGACGAAAACATTTTCATGCCCCAAAATTTCTGATATCCAATTTTGTGACGAATAATATTAAGTTTTACACATAAATTATTTTAAACAAAATTTTTGCATTCGGCACTGCGCAAAACAGTGAATGAGTTTTATTTGGTATGAAGAATTGATACATTTTAGCGCAATGTGCCGAGTGCCAAAATTTTGTTTAAAATAATTTATGTGTAAAACTTAATATTATTCGTCACAAAATTGGATATCAGAAATTTTGGGGCATGAAAATGTTTTCGTCACTAGACTTTTACCTCGTAAAGAGGTTTTTTTTGTGGGATAATTATTATTCCCTTCATATCTTTACAGCGAGAGTCCAAAACAGAAATTAAATAATGTTATGTTTATCTGATATCTTTCCTTTAACATAATTCATTACTAAAATCTTTTGATAATTTGTAAGGCAACAAGTGTAAATTATTTAAAAGTACAAATGTGAAGATAAGTTCAAAGCAACGAAGTCCCTTAGGCTGACATTTTTCAAAAATGTGGAAAAAACAGTTTTGCGGAAATAATTCACATGTTTTCTTTTAATTTATGAAGCATATTATTTTTGTTCGAAATTGTTCTAATAATAATTAAAAATAAAAGAAAAACCCATTTTATTTTGCAAATAAAATTACATGTATAATATGATTTGGTTTCTTTTTAAAACATTTACTTGAAACGAACGAAACGTTAGTTGTTTTAAAGTGAAGAGGTCTTTGAATAAAGTGTTAGTTCAAACTTGCATTTTAATTATTAGTCTGCTGTAACGGCTAATTATTATATGTTTTAAGCTTGGCAATAACAAAGAATTCGAAAACGGAATTTGTTTTGAAAAATTAAATGCTAGACCACACTTGCTTTTCAATAATTAATCTACTTTTAGTGCTCATTAGCTACAGGGTATGAAAGACTGATGATGATGGCATTTTGTTACTTCCTATCATTTTCTTTTCAATTTTTTCTGTGTGTTTTTTAACGAGTATTTTCTTTTTGCTGCTTGTATTCAGGACCAGCACCTAGCACCTAGCACCTTTAGTATGCAATGAGGCAGCCAGATAAACGCATCGACAACGATCGGCATCGCCAAGTGTTTGTAATACAAAGAGTGTGAATAAAGGATGAATAACAACAACCTGCAGCAATGGTGGGAAAACACATACCGAAGACATCATCTGCAGCAGCAACAGCAGCAGCAACCAACTGTGGATAACAATGTCAATCTCAACAATATCAATATTGATAACACTGACTTGCATTACGCGCTTCTCGAAGACAATTATTATGGCGGCATTGGGAGCAGTGGAGTGGATCTGGTTGGAGGTCAGTCGACCCATGACTTTGACTACGACAACTTTGGCAACTATACGCTGATAAGTCCCTATGACATTGACTCTGGTCCGGATTCGGAGCATGCGATTCCTTCATTTACCATTTTGCTGCTGGCCATCAGTTATGGCCTCGTCGTGTTTGGCGGCGTTGTGGGCAACTCAACGCTGGTCCTCACACTGTGCTCGGCCTCCTCGGTCCGACTACGAAATCCGTTACTGTTGGCAGTTTGCATTGCGGATCTCTTGGTAACGGGCATCTCAGCGCCAGTTACGCTCCTCAATTTGGCCATGAATCGAGGCAGCAGATCGCTACCCCTTCCACTCTGCAAGCTTATACACTATGTGCAGGTGAGTGAGAAACACCTTAGAATAAAGTAGGAATATTTAAATTTAAAGAAGCCAACATAAAACGGACCATAAAATTCTGATATTTCATTTTATTTCATTAAACGTCGACTAAAAGCAGTCGACAAAAATCAATTAAATTAAAAATTAAAAATATAATATGCAGTTAAACTTACTTAACTTGAATTATCATTATCCAAGAAAAAAGTTCGAGCTAGGGAGACTTCGAGTTATAGACATTTTATTTTTAGTTTTTTAAAAGAAACTACAAATGCATTCATTCATAAATACATTTCAAATTGCAAGTTTTTCTTGTTATTTTCAACAAAAATGGATTCCAGTTTGTTCAAGACCTGTCAATATTCTCAATAATTGGGTTTTCGTTCTGTTGCTGTATCCAGAAGAAGTTCCCGATTCAAATGACATAATTCATTTTATGTTTTTTAAAATATTTAAAACAGATTTCGCTGAAATACAATATTTTTCACCAACTTCAATTTTTTTGATCCACTCTGGAATTTCTTAGCTAATAACTTTAAATATTCAATAATACATAATTCAAAGAAGAACATAAAGTACGTCTTTCCTGAAGTAACTTCATCAGCCAATGTAATTGTTGATGCAATATTCTATCATATTGCATCACCATATCTTTATGTACATCAATGTTACATATCCAAACGAGCCGGTAACAAAAGCATATAACAGAAACGAAAACAAATTCAAACCCTAATGGAGATTTTCCCGAAAAATTACTTACATCAGCACGGGCCAATATTTTTGTTCGAGCGAATGAGAAATTCGACTTATGGAAGTTTGAGTTACGGAAGCAGTTTTGTATGAAATTTGCTCAGTAAACGCTATTGCCACTCGATTTTGTTCGAGTTAGAGAAAATTCGAGCTAGAGAATTTCGAGTTAGGGAAGTTGAATTGTATTTAAAATAAAAGCAAAATATAATTTGAAACATTCTGTTTCTGGATAGTCCATCTAAAAAATAACGTAGTTGAAATTTTTATAATGTCCCTATCAGTTTTTATAGTGTTTGATTTTTTCCGTTTCAAATCTCTGATATGAGATCCCTGATTTTAACCATTTCAAAAAATTTTCCCAAAATTAATTTCCCAACAAAGTTTTTCATAATATGGCTTTCTAATTGTTACACTTTATGCTTAAAAAAACAAAGGTTTTATTTAATTTGTCAAAGTCACTGCGCAAAATTGTTTCTTGCATAAAATCCGAGTCTATTGTATTAACGCATTATGATGAACTTTTAGACAAGGCTTTAAAATTGCTCATGTTATTAGTTTACTATTTTATAATAATTTTTATTTGATGTTTTTATTTACTTATTTATTTGATTCCTAGACAAAGCATATAAATTAGGTCGCGAATCATATTAAATTTTAATATTACATGTAAAAACAGGAAAAGTTAACTTAAGTTAAACATTGTAAACATTGAATAGCAAATCGAAAAGAATGAGCTAAGCTAATTTGTGTCTTTTTAATTCCACAGGTCATGCCAGTGGCGGCCAGCACGATATCGTTCTTCATGCTCTCGCTGGATCGTTATGCGACCGTGAAGCATCCTCGACTGGCGCAGCTGCGACAACGTCGCTACCTCCACGTTTCCTTGGCCGTACTCTCCTGGATTGCCTCAGCAGCTATCAGCACGCCTTTTCTATTTGCCTATAAGATAATTGCCAAGTCGGTGATCATTAAGGGAGCTGGCACCAGCACAACCCCAAATCCGGTTAGCATCAGTTGCACCTCGGAGTTGGGCGCCAATGCGATGTTCATGTCCTTCATAATATTCCATACGATTGCGGTGTTTGTTGTGCCCGGAGTGGGTGTCCTTCTCAATCACTATGGTGTTCGTCGCAAGCTCTGTGCCTTGTCCTTGACGGCTCGAGCGGCACACGGTGAACTGCCCCTGCCAATGCCAATCCTGCGCAGGCAGACGCACATGGTCATTGTAACGGGATGTGCGAATGCACAGCAGGCGGCAGGAGGAGGTGCCACAACCGCTGATGAGACATCCAACGGCAATGGAAATGGAAATGGTGGTGGCCAAATGGCCGTGAGTCCTGGCGATATACAGCTGCATAACTTACAGCCAGGTATTCCAGTCTCCAGTACGGCCCTTGAACCGGGCTCCTATCGCTCCTGCAATCCCATTTCACCAAGGTAAACTAATCAGCGCTATATCTAGCATACCATAATGCATCCTTTCCTAATCTTCTAGAGCCATGCGCGAGATTCGCGCCCATTCCCAACGACAGCGCATTCATCGGGCGGGACGAGGTCCTGCCACTCCTGGTATCCCATTGCCTCAGACGTCGACGCTGCGCTCGCGTCGCCATCTGGCCAATATGCTTATTGCTTCTGCCTTAATCTTCATTGTCTGCTGGGCCCCTCATGTCTTCTGTATATTCTATAAGAATCTCGGTTATAAGCAATACTGCAGCAAAGCTTCCGTCTACTTCAGTCTCTTATTGGGTAAGTCAAAAAATGGTTTCTTGAGACCCCGTACTGTACAGGGTCTATTAACTTTGTAACCAAAAAAAAAGGTTCGTAACAGACAGAAGAAGGCGTGGCAGATTCCATTTATTATATATGTTCCGTCTGTCCGTCCGTGTATATGAACCCCTAGATCTCAGAGATTATAAGAGCTAGAGACACCAAACTTTGTATATTGCAGGCACATCAAGCTTGTTTTAGAACTTGGCCATGCCGCCTTTTACGCCCCAAAATCTAAATTCAAAATATCATATCTAAATTATAAGGACACCAAGCTTGGCCATAGGCAAAGACAATCACGACCACCATGTTTGCTGAAGATTTCAACGCGATCGGATAGTGAACAGCGAAGACTTTAATCAACTAAATTTTCCCTTAAAGGGACTTACTCAAAGTCAATACTGCAATTAAACAGATGTTCAGAAATGGGATCTTTCGCTCAATGGGATGAGTATCAAATTTTAGCCTGCGGCGCTAGGATTGAAAAATTTGTTTAAATAAAAATAATGCAATTGTCTAGTATCGTAATATTGAATATTAATGACTAGGAGCTGGTTAAAGCTACCTTTGGGAACTACTTTAAAAGTTCCTTCCATTAAATATTTTCTATTCCTTTATTTCGCTTGTTTCCTTATACAAATAAAATAAGAAATCATTAAATAAGACCTCAATTTTCATTAGGAAATAAAGCCCAAAAAAAGGAAACAACGCCTCAAATTTTATTTAAGATCGTTTGTTTTTTTTCTTGTACAATTTTTTGGGGCCTTATTTAGCCAATTTTCTGATTTTTGAATTTTTTCAAACTTTCAGGCTACTTTTATTCGGCCATTAGTCCGGTCATCTATTGGGCGCTCAACCACAACACGCTACGACAATCGCCCTGTGCGCCCATCATCCGCCTGCGCTCCATGCAAAATTTCCTGCGTACGCGCTTTCGCTCGCACACCGTTCCGCCGGCGGCCTCATCGACCAATGAGGCAGCGTTGGGGGCATTCAATCCCAAGTTGATAAAGCTAACACCGAAGCAGTATAGAGCTCAGGCTTCTTCGCATTATCTCTACTAGTGTGATACTAAACTAAACTAAAACTTGATATACATATATACATATATTCTATACATACATATGTTATATAACATATTTTTTACTTAAAGCCACCTCGACCCCAAATATCTATTTCCGCTATATGCAATTCTCTTGATGTTTTCCTCAAAAAAATAAAAACAAATAAAAAAAAGAAAACGAAAACTCTTTGCAAGTAGATGGAATAACGAACTACGAAACATGAATATATGTACAAGCAAGATCATATATACATACATAATGCATATAATTTGTACACAAACGAGTTTACATACATACATAGATACTACATAGTTGTTAACGCTTATTTACAATAAAATGTTAGGCCTCCGACAGCTTTCAAGTTCAAACTAACGGATCGCATGACTACAAATTACAACAAAAATACACTGAAAACCAAACGGAATACAAAAACCATTTAAGAATTCATATAGTGACTTGTTTGAAATGTTGTTTAGTCTTTAAGCTGAAACAGAAAAAAATTACATACATACATACATACATTATAATATTGTACTATGTTCCTTCTCATAGATAAGCAATAAAAACGCTTTAAGCCAAGTTTAACAAACAAATCAAACTAAACATGATCTAAAAAAAAAAAACAATTAAACAAACTAAAATCAAATACATACCTATTTAACAAACGTAACTATATAAGAACAACAAATATAAAATAAAAAGAAAAATACGCTAAAAACAAACAAAAATTGTAACAAAAAAAATTTGTATATAAATGTGTCGAAAAACATTCTTTCTACACTTTTTCTAACTTTTTTATTGTTCATTAATCTTGTACGACCTGTAAATTGAAGCACTGTGCATTCAATTCACATGCAATAGAATGCATTTCAATTTTTAAATGCTAAAGTATTTATATGTTGGTGTATGTATCCTATGTAGATTGAATTTCCTTTCACCGATTTTCCTATACGCTGTCATAATCTCTTAGTTGATATTTCCCCTCACAATATTTTTGATTTTAATAACTTCAGTATTAAATGCCGATATGAAAACTGAGTAATTCAAAAACAAAAGAAAAAAATAGCAGCGTTAAAGTTAAGTTAACTTATGTATTAACTAGGTGTCTGTTAAGACTTTTGTCTGATAAGCATTTACCTGTTAAATGACTGACACAACAAACATATTTACATTGTCAAATTACTCGTAACACATTTAACAGAAGAAAAAAACACTTAACCACTTATTTAAATTAACATTATATTTAAAGCTAAACTAACATTTAACACTATAATTTTGTAATCAACTCAAATTTCCAAAAAACAGAAAAAACTAATGAGAAACTATAAATGCTATAAATATGCCACTATTTAACGGTCGTTTTTATATTTAAAGCGATAAGTGCTATAAAACGCTTATCGATAAGCGATAATGGTAAATCGATAGAGTTCAAGGTGAGTTTGGATTTGCGCTGCCGCTGCACTGTGGCTCGTTTCCCGAAAACTCGTAGCAAAAATCAGTTTTTGAGTTGCCCGCTAACTTACGCCCTTTCAGTGCCACGCGCATTTTCATTTTTCTTCCAAAAATTTCTTTAAAGTATTGGAAATATATATTTAAAATTTCTACCCGATATCTCATATAGTTCAAAAGTAACAGATTTTTGCCACGAGTTTTCGGGGAACGCGCCACAGTGCGCTGGCATAATGACATCGGGATGACAATGGAATTTGTTGCATTAATAATTCATAAGGCCATTAAACTGTTAATTTAATGAGCTAAAATTCCAGATGTTGCATAACATTTGCATAGACAACGAGCCGGCATGAAGTATTCTCAGGCCGGGATTACAGCATCAGAAAGCAGTTGATAATTAGACGTTGAACGCAACGCAAGCTTAAAATGATCTTTAAATATTTAATGCTTGTTTTTGCGATGCTGGCGCTGGCAGAGTGCAAACCGGCAAAACAGTAAGCTCTTATTCTAAACAAAATGTCAGCGTTTTATTCACTGTCAATGTGTCACAAATCCAGATATCAGTTTATACCGGCCCGTTGTGTGGATCATCCAGGAGCGGAACAGCAGATTGGAGGACCATTAAGTCTGTGCAGTTTTCCGCCCAAATATCAGACAGCTGACAATGAGGATATACAGGCAGTCATCAATCACATCAAAGGCTTAAATTTAAATTAATTTTCGTTGTTGTTTAGAGAACTTTACACTTTATTTGCATAAACGGCGCACGATTAAATGAAGAATCAAATATGTATATAATTAGCTATAACGTTTTATCTTAATTGCTGGCGCGCTTTGTCTGCTGCGCATGCTGTTGCATTCGCTTCTCGACTTCGGGCCTAAAATGACGAATGAGACCTTGAACTGGCCAGGCAGCACCGTCTCCCAATGCGCAAATGGTGTGTCCCTCGATTTGTTTTGAAATCTCCCACAACATATCAATCTCAGCGGGTTGAGCATCGCCTTGGACAAAGCTGTAATGAATTATTGCAATTATTGTGGAGCTGAAATGAATATTGCAATTTGTATAAACTACCGCGTCATGATCTTATGCATCCAACCAATTCCCTCGCGGCAGGGCGTACACTGTCCACAGCTCTCGTGCTTATAGAACGAGATCAATCGCGCAATAGCCTTGATCACATCTGTGGACTTGTCCATCACAATGATGGCCGCTGTTCCCAGCGACGTTTGCGCTGCAATCAAGCCATCGAAGTCCATAATCACATCGTCGCACACCTTCTTTGGTATGATGGGTGTGGACGAGCCACCGGGAATGACGCCCAGCAAATTATCCCAGCCACCAATGACACCGCCACAGTGACGCTCAATTAGCTCCTTCAGTGGAATGGACATCTCCTCCTCCACAGTGCAGGGCGTGTTTACATGCCCAGAAATGTTGAATAGCTTAGTGCCAGAGTTACGCGTACGTCCAAAGCTGGCGAACCAATTACCGCCGCGACGGCAAATAGTTGGCGCCACAGCGACTGTCTCCACATTGGTGACTGTGGTGGGGCAGCCAAAGAGACCCACATCAGCAGGGAATGGGGGCTTCAAGCGTGGCTTGCCCTGTTTGCCCTCCAGCGATTCAATCAGAGCGGTCTCCTCGCCACAAATGTAGGCACCAGCGCCGCGGTGCATGAAAATATCAAAGTCGTAGCCAGTACCGCAAGCATCCTTGCCAATTAATCCAGCCTGGTAAGCCTCAGCAATGGCCAGCTGCATGTTGGAAGCCTCGTTATAGAACTCGCCACGAATATAGATGTAAGCAGCCTGGGCGCCCATGGCACGTCCAGCAATCAAACAGCCCTCGACAAGTTTATGTGGGTCGTGACGCATAATCTCGCGATCCTTGCAAGTGCCAGGCTCACCTATGAAAGCAAGGCAAGGCATAAGCATGCAATTTCTTAAATTAAATAAATAATAAATACGAAAATTACCCTCATCGGCGTTTACAACCAGATATTTGGGACGTCCATCGCCTGGCTTGTTCATGAATGACCACTTCATGCCGCTGGGGAAACCAGCGCCGCCACGTCCGCGCAGACCCGATGTCTTGATCTCATTGATAATCCACTCGGGTCCCTTGAGGACAATCTCCTTGGTCTTGTACCAGTCGCCGCGCTTCTGTGCGCCCTTCAAACGCCAATCATGACGACCGTAGAGGTTAGTAAAGATGCGATCCTCGTCAGCCAGAGGTCCGAATTTGGTTTTCGTCTGTGGTGGCGGTGTGCCTGGTGGAGGCGCCTGCGTGCTCTGCAGTCGGTGCTGCAGACTGGCCGGTAGTGCCGCAACTGAAAGCATACAATTTGTATAAATCTATAATCCATCGCAATGCGCAGAACGTTTGCTGCACTTTTGTTTTGATGTGCGCACAAATTACATAATTTGTTTGCTAATGAAATGGGAATTTGCGTGCTTGCTGTGCCCTGTGAATAATGTCGACTATGTACTGGACAACACAGTAGACATTTACACAGCTTCACATTCGTATTAAACTAAAACACTTGTGTTTATTTACCAAATTGCGGTTTTGTTAACAAATTAAATCGCACAAGCGCAGCCATTTTCGGTACGACTCGACTGACAGCTGTGATTTGACGTTTGCCTGCAGCGCTGCCAGACGTTTGTGCACCAAGCTGCCGGACATTTTCGTGCAGCGCTGACATCTATCGAGTTCTAATCGTTATCGATAAAAGGCTTCAGCTGACACAACTTTAATTTGTTTATTAATATTGCAATTAAAAAATGGCTCAACGGCAGAGATGCAATGACACAGAGGCAACCGCAACGAAAACTAAAGAAGAAACTGACGGCTCTTCCGAAAGTACGCCGACATTACAGTTACGCCTTGAGCAGACCCGCGATGATCGCCGGGTCGTATTCCATGAAGGCGTTGTGGACAACGAGCATATGAATCGAATGAAATCCAAATGTAAGCATGTAAATTTAACGAAAATTCAATCTCGACTGACAGTGCTGGTTTCTCTTCTAGGTTGCTGCATATATAAGAAACCGTTGGCCTTTGGTGAGAGCTCCTCGGAAGATGAGGACGAATGCGAGCATTGCTTTGGGCATCCCGAAAGGCGTAAGAAGAACAAGCAACCACCAAACCCAGATGTGCCATGTGCCTTGCCTAAAGATGCCGACGAACCTTCCACGTCCACTGAGACTGAGACGCAGGCAGAGCCGAGCCAGGCACCACCCGAAGCCCTCGACAAGGAATTGCCAGTTCCTGCACCAGATTTTGAAGCGACAGTGAAACCATCGCTTTAGTTGAAACAAATCCAAGAAATGCTCTTATGACGAAAATATTTTACACATTTATTCGAACGTTAACAACACGAAACAATCTTCATCACTTCACAATTAAAAGCTAACACCAAAATGAGCGACACTTTTGGTCGTGTATGAGTTCTTTTAAAACTTGATGTCAAAGGTGGCAGCAGGTACACGAAGGCGTCTTAATTTTTGGGCTTCAACTCGAACGATTCACTGACATTGACGGGAATATTGTAGGTCTTTGCCTGGGCACGGGAACGCCACACCTAAGCAAATAAATGTTACTCATTCAAGATAAGATGAATGGTGATCAATTTGTATATATGTATGTAACTTGCCTTGATGGTGTAGTCATCGCTGGTGGTCACCAGCATCTGAGAGTCACGGGGATTGAAGGCGACGCTGTTAACCACATCCGAATGCTTGAACTTGGCCAAACTGATGCCGTAGTAGCGATCCCATAAGTACGCATGCTGATCCTCAGCACCACTGGCCACATACTCCTCGCACACGTCCAGGAATATGAAGAAGCATTCGGTGCTCGGTGTGTATGCCTTGTGGGCCCTCAGCATGTTTCCCACCCGTTTCAATGTCATCAGATCAATAACATGGATGTCGATCTCTTGAGCTATTGGCGGTGGCTCGAGAGGATTTGTAATGTTATAATTCTTAGGCCACGGTCGCGTATTAACATAGAGATAACGATGATCCGGACTCAGGGACATGCCAATAATGTGGCCGTGTAGGTCAATGACCTTGTCCACTTGGTCAAAACGATCCTTGACGGAATCGTAGTCCCACCAGTCGGGATCATTGCGTGGCGTCTGCTGCTGCTGCTGTTCCGCCGCCCGCTTGGCGGCAATGCGTTCCTTGAGCGTCGGACCCGGGTCCAGTTTCTTCGGAAAGTACACGTTGCGAATACGCTTGAATCCAATTTGATGGGGCGTAAAGGTCTTCGAGCCAGTCGAAAATATAAGATACTTGGGCACGCTGTTCTCCATCTCATCATATTCATCGTGGACATCCATGAAGGTCTCATAATCCTCTTCTGTGTCCGCCTCTTCGTTCCCATCATCCAGACCGGCATCAGTTGCCGCTGCAGCCGCTTTTCTGTACTCCTCCAGATAATGTATGGTAGCATCGGAACTGTGACCAGGCCGTGCTCTCGATCTGCGCACTTGGCTGTGTTCGCTAATGTCGGGCAGATAATTATCCTCTGGAGTTGCACTTCGAGTGCGTCTCAGACTAGCGGCATGGGACAGAGGATTGCCACTGGCAAGGGATGCGGATGTCGAGGGCTCCTCATTGCTAGTCGCGGGCACATGGCTAGAGCTAGACTCAGACTGCACTTGCGCCAATGGATCATTGGAGTCATCCAGCCAAGGGCATCTGGCCACCATAATGGCACGCACAGAGCTGGCATTACGATTGTAGAACTTATACAGCTGACTCATGATCGGCACATGCTCCGAGTCGATTTCCTGATTCGCCTTATTCAGCCAAAGAACCGAAGTGCTTACCAAATGAGCCAACCAGTGAAGATCGCCTGACAAGAGATACTGGTCGCTGAACCAAGTGCCAAAGATATCGTACGGCCGATTAACGACCCGGCAGCGCAAATGCGACTCCGTGGCACCCAGATAAAAGACGGCAATCTCCCCGGATGTGCTCTGCGGTGAGCCAAAATGCACGCCGGACACCAGGAGAAGTGTGTCGCTTTGGTTAAACTGGGAATACTGCGTGTACTTCCAACTAAACTGTTTCATGTTGTGCGCATACTTTTCTGAAAGATGTGTAATTATCATATGAGATTGGTAGAAACCACTGGGATAAATGGATGGATTAGATGGATACCTGTGCATGGATGTTGTGCGTTCCATATGATCACATAGCCATCCTTGGAGCAGGTGGCAAACATTTCACCATTGTGAGCGAAGCTCACGTGGAGCACCTGGTGTGTATGTCCATGATTGTGCTCGCCACTCGGCTCCAGACGTTGCGCCTGCACAAACGGAATGTGCGTGCTGAGCCGCTGATATTCGGAGCGCCAGCTCGCAGCACCTGGCTTCAACGGTATACTGGGCGACGCACGAAAGTTCTCCTGGAACTTTTGACGCCACAGCAAATCGTCGCTGGATATGGAATTCCAGCGCCGGCAGCACAAGCTCGCCTGAAGCAGATCGTAAGCACTTAGGTGGGCAAAGATCTGTAATAATGCGGGTTCAGGCAGTGCCCACCATCCAAAATCTTTTTCGCTTTCATCAGCGTAGTCAGTGAAGCTCCCGCTGCTGCTGCCGCTGCCGCTGCTGCTGCAATCTTCGCCAGCAGCTGCGTTTGCATTGCACACCAATCGTGCCTTTTTGAAGGTCAATTCCATTTGAGTTTTGAAAAATATGTATGTATGTATGTACCTAGCCGTAGCCTAGTTTCGTTCAACTACAACAACTGTTGATTTGGTAATGCTCAATTCTTGTATCGACTTATGCGTAATAACTGGTTTGCCGCAACCTTTGTTTATTGCTGTTGTTGCCTAATTTAACGTTATAAATTGAAAATAACTTTCTCCGCTAGGCTATTTGTTATTGTAAGAGCAAAACAGCTGTTCGTTCTCATCACTGGCTCATCTCTAGCTAGCTGTGACAGCTGTTTGAGTGATCGTAATCGGAATTGGAATCGAAATTTCAAAGTAGCAACAACAGAACGAACAAAAATATCGAACTCAATTTTGCGTTGCAATGTGCGCCATATTGTGCTCCCGGTGCCCAAGAAGGTGCGTTGCATAAACATTTAAACTGCGTTATTTGGCAGGCAACTAATTGAAATTTCCTAGCTTATGGCATATACGCGCAGTGCGCCATTACAGCTTCAAGCTAAATCCAAAGGCCGTAGTCATAGCTGCAGCCGTTCGTACGCCCAACACGTTGCAACATGTCAATCAGGAGCATCGATTGACCGGCATGGTCATCGATGAACTGGTCAAACGGACTGCGGTGCCTCGAGATGAGTTCAAGAAGCTGATTGTCTGCTCCTCCAGTGACCTGACGAGCAACGATTCGCTCAGCAGCATGGCCAGGAACCTGGGACTGAAGAGTTGCCAAACACACGCCATCAAAGACGAGGCGTGCTCGGTGAGTGGCCTTCAAATGTCATTGGAATGCCTGCAGCGGGATGAGGACGACTGGATTATCTTGGGCGACACACGCACCAACATTAAGCATCAGGCAGACAACATTCAGGCCAGCGAACTAATGACCGCTGCTGTTCCCATAAGAAAAACTCCAGCAGTTGCGACAGCATCATCGGAAAATGTGGAGAACTCTTCGCCAGGCGCTGCAGCGCTGGCATTGACCACCGCTCAAGTGGCCGAGCGTTTGCAATTACAGCCCTTGGCTTTGGTACGCGAATTCTTTATAGAGCAGGATAATTTACAGGCGATATTTCGTCTGAACAACAGTCAGCCTATTCAACTGAAGGATGTGCACTCCTGGGAGCTGGTGATGCCACAACAGCAGCATGATAACCTCAGCATGCTGGTCGATCTCAACGTGAACGAAGTTCACACTCATGACATGAGCCAAATAACGGCCACCCATCTATTGACGCACACGGTACATGCATTGCCAGCAGGCAGTTTAGGCTGTGTCGTTATGGAGTCCACCAATGGGGAGTGCCTGCTGATGGTGTTGGAGAAACTGTAGGTCTTTGCTCCTCCTCGTACTTGGCTGTCTCACTATATCTTTACACTCTTTTAGCATTCCCATGCCTGAGAATTTACCACAACTCACGCTCTACACGAAGGAGCCTTGCCCACTGTGTGATGATCTTGTGGCCCAGTTGGAGCGCAACTTTGCCGGCGAATTTGAGCTGAAGAAAGTGTTTATCGATCGCAAAGAGAACGTGCGCTATTTGCGACTCTTTCGCCACGATATACCAGTTCTATTCCTCAATGGACAGTTTCTCTGCATGCATCGTCTGAATGAGGAAGTGCTGCGCGAGAGATTGGTGGCCATTAAGCGCGGAGGGGCCGAAGAAAAGAAAACGTAGCTAGCAAACTGTTGAGTCGCTGTTATTCACATATATTTCATAAATCAAATTCTCAGTATTACCTAAAATATCTCACCCATGGGCTTTATTGTAATGTCATGTATCTGTTAAGTAGAGAAACAGCAATTTATAATTCAAGCTAAAGGATCTATAATGTTCCTCCAATACCTGTACGTTAGGCGGCGTACGTAGAGCATAAAGCACCGCGTCAGCTATGTTGGACGGCTCCAATCTGGCCATATCCTTGACGTAGAAATGTATCTCCTCCGGGAATATGTTGGTATTGACTGCCCCCGGACAAATGCCTGTGACACGCACCTTTTTCGAATGCAACTGAAACTCCTGTCTATAGGTTTCCGTTATTGCCGTTATTGCAAATTTCGTGGCCGGATAAATGTTGAACGAGGGCAGCACATCGATAAAGTTGAGCACCTGCTGTCCAGCAATACTATTGATGATTAGCACATGACCCTCCGTATCTCGTCTCTTCATGTTGTTAAACGCCTCTCGCGTGCACCAAATAACGCCCATGACATTGGTGTCAATAACTTCGCGCAACTTTTGTGTATTCCCTGGCGCTACCAGTTCAGTTTCTCGTGTAATCCCAGCATTGTTGAGCAGAACATCCGGACCCTCCAGCTCACGTTCTATCCAGTCAAATGTGCTTTGCACCTGCTCCTCCTTGGATACATCGCAGCGACGTGGAATAAAGTGTTGCTGCAGATTTCTCGGTAGACTCTCGCGCAGTTCCTTTAACTTGGCCTCGCGTCGAGCCAGGCCAACAACACGTAATCCAGCGCCAATCATGGCACGGGCACAAGCAGCTCCAATACCACCACTTGCACCCGTAACAACAGCGAGCTTGTTGTGCCACCTTTCCATATTTCCAAGCAAATGAATTCAATTGCCTGGGGCCGGCACTGTGGTAAACTATGCTGCAGTTGACCGGCTTCATTTTGAACTATCTAGGTTAATCCCGTATTGTAAATACGAGACCATCTAATAAGTCTGTAAGTTAATGTACTTTAAATACATAGGAAATACAATTCAACTTTTTTATTGGCGTTGAAATTGAGCATTTTCGAAATGAAACAACACTTCGTTAATTTTTTGTCTTGCTTCTAAATGCAGATCCGCGTCCAATTTATCCAAGCACTGGCCAACATATCTGCCATAGAAATAGGAACGACTCTCTTGATCCTTGTTCAGTTGCTGTGACATTGCACCCGACAATTTGTACAGCAAAGGATCCTCAAATGTTTCCGATAGTCCGTGTTTATACTTAGTGTGAGCGGTCTCCGGAAAGGATTCGTATGCATTGTTCATGTCAGCTGAATGTAATGAGGCTTTTAACAATAACGTGGGCTCCGACGTTTCCATTTCCGATTCGTCGAAGGAATCTGAGAGACTTGTTCTCGTATCAAACACCTGAAACGCAAAAAAAAAAACAAATAAATAATTTTGGAGATGATGAAAGTAACTTGATATAATTACGGAATTGTCGCTGTTGCACGTATTTTCGTACACATTTGGTAAATGGGAATCGAGCAGGAAGCTCATTTTCGAGCTGTATTTCCAAGTATTGGTTCCCAAAGTGTCGCCGTCATTCTTCGGCTTCACTGTCTTCATTTCCCCTTGAAAATATGTTCGTAGATTGTCCCACTTTTTACAGCAATCTTCTGATATAATCATAAGAAAAAATAATTTAAATATTTATATATTAAATAATTACAATATAAAACCAAAAAGAATAGTTACTTTCGGCACACCGAAGATTTGATACCCTTACAAAGCTGTGTATTCAATTATCTACTGATCTATTGACAATGCCAAAATCGGATATAGCTATCTGATCCGAAAATTTCTGATATCTCTAAAACTGTAAGACTACTTTGCATAGAAGGGATAGGATAGGATGTACAGAGCCGTCTGACCGAGGTCGAGAGCACCCAGAGCTCAGTCGGACCATTGTGGTGTCTGACTAAAACTGTAGGACGTTGTGATATGCCAATGTAACGTGGCGATATCGACACAGCTCGTTGTCCTGGTCAAGAATATCGTCCTAGTGACGAAAGCAACACGAAGAATGGAAAATTTGCTATGACTCTATATATACACTTTAAGGTGTCTCTCACGCCTTCTTTCGTACATAACACATTCCATGACAAAGGGTATGAAAAAGTGTACATACATACTTCGATCAAATGGCATCGGTGGGTTAAATGCGGCATTTATTTTGTATGCTGCAAATCCCCAAAACTTGAATCTCTTATGCTTCTTTTTGTAATTAGGCGAAGAAGAATTCCAAATAAAATCGTGACATCGAATCAAGTCAATAAGATAATTGACCTCCGCTTCCCGCCAAACGACCATCGTTCCTTCTGTAAGAGTTATAAAATTGTCTTTGATACAATTTTGGTAGATTGTGTTAAAAAATATTTTACCTTTTTTCACAAATAATTCAGTTTATTTTACAAAACAGAAATTGTTCTCCTCTCCAATACCTTCTTATTCGCAGTAGTTGGTTTGTGTGCAATCAATTCGCAAGGACATTTGCAGGTTGTACAATATTCCACACTCCTCAACGAGCGACAATCCTTGTTTATTTTTTGACAAACAAAATATATATTTTGCGTGAAAGTAGTGTTGATAAGTGAAAAAAGTTGCTCATTGAACCGAGCAAGTGAACATGATTTGTCGTTCTTTAAAGGCATGTTGCGTTGTTTTGAGTTTTTCGGTTAGTTTATTTTGCTTTGCAAACAGCCAACAGATGGCGCTTAGAAATTTCAAACTGTCACATTTGACTATTTTGAGTCAAAACTTGGGTTTTTCCCATGTTGGACATTTTTTTATTTTAGATATTTCATATAATACTTTAATACTTTAAAATATTAAAATTTAAATTTTTTTGGTCACTCCAATGTACCAGGTGCTCCACCCACAGCCCCGGCACCCAAAACATGTCACATCAAAGATAGCGAGAAAATACATCAGTTAGAAAAATCAAGGGGAACAAGATGCTCAAATGATGAAAAAAAAGATGAAAGTGTAGTACGCTCTAGCTGAAAACATTTTGGGTGCTCGAAATGGTTTAGTGTGACAGCATAATACCAAAAATCACTAAAAAGTTTAGAGATTGTTGGTTTTATGCTGCTGTGGTCACACTGTTCGTCAGCTGTGCACTACAAACAAATAAATAACATTGAGCACAACAAAATAGAGAAAATTGACCAAATAAGAGAAGTAGCAGCGACTAATACCCTAATTATTAAATAAAAAATTATTAATTATAAAAATCCCATCAAAATGTTTTTTTTTTCGGTCAAATTCCCCAATATTGACCTCTTTTGCACCTCTTCAATAAGTTTAATTCGCTCTTTGTGTTCAAAGAGCTCAATTCGGCTTTTATTTTGCTGCTTGTTGGTCGCCTTTTCTGTTCAAAAAGATTTCGACTAGTCAAAACGATTCAATCGATGTTTTGAAAGGTAAAAAAAAAGATGCCATCTGTTTACCAAACAGTGTTGTAAAACGCCGGAACATATTCTGAGCTGCCCATATTTAGGTACAGCGTACATAGGTTTAGTAATGGCCTTACAAAATAATAATTACATGCATGTTTGCAACCCTTTTTTTTATATGGAGTTTTGGCCTTGCAAACATATTTTCGGCTAGAGCGTACTATGCTGAATGCAATACATTTTTTTTAAAGCGTAATGACACACTAGCTGAAAGCATTTCAAAATCCCAACAAAAATACTTTTATAATTATGAAGAATCGGGCCTTACACACTTTGTTGTGTTATGGAATAAATTGTTTTGAGTTAATAAGGAAAGTATGAGAGATTACATAAGTCTTATGCTAATTGGTCGCGCTGTTTTATTAGCTGTACATACAATGGCGTGGAAATTTCGCTCGAAACCACAACAGAACTTGTGAACATGATCACCCAAAATGAGGATCTCTTTCTGAGAGATCAGTGGTAGCGACTAGATTCGCTTATTATTCCCGGTAAGTCTGCCTTAATTATATAAATCGGATCAATATGCTTTTTGTCCAGAACAATTCGCACAACAGCGGGCAGCGGGAATTGCTGTCGTTTTTTATTAGTCTGAAATCGCTCGTTGTGTTCAAAGATTGATGTTTTGTAAATGCCCAAATATAGGGGAAAAGAATGACTAGAACTACAAAATTTTGGATTGAAGTCTGGGGGCAACAAGACCTTATGCAGACCTGGCTATGGCTGCCATTGATATTTAGCAGTCGTAATTTATATTGTAAGGTCAACACTGATTGGTTAAATAGTTTGCTATCTTTTTTTTGAAGCGTAGTGCGCTCTAGCTGAAAACATTTTGGACAGCTCGAAATGTTCGATGTTTTGAGGTCGGGCCATTATCCAAGAATTCAGTGTGACAGCAGTAATACCAAAAAAGCACTAAAAAGTTGAGAGATTGTTGGTCCTTTGCTAGCTGTGGTCACACTGTTACGTACAACTGTTCACAACAAACAAGTAAATACAATTTCAAATAATCAACATCAATCATGTTATCTGCAATCAAAAAGTAATTCCAGTTAAATCATTGATCTCATAAACAGTCTCAAGAAAACTTATCAGGTTTGTTAAGCGCCTCTGCAATACTCTCCGCATAAGTACTTTTGATACAAATGTCGTCATCAATTAATGCTTCATTTATCAGTCATAATCATATATGGCCTCTGCTGAGCTACCACACTCTTCAGTTCAACCTTAATGCGTTCTGGTCTACTTTCGAAGATTCATCAATTACTGATAGGTCTTGATTATTGCTGCTTAAATATTTTAGTACACCGCCATGTGCTGTTCATAGAAGTACATTACGAACATAGTTCCTATACCAATTTCACACGCTTCAAGTCGATGTTTTGAAAGGTCAAAATTCAAAGCTGCCATCTGTTAACCAAATAGTGTTAAATAGAAACGCCAGAAAATTCTTTATTTCTTTGTTGGAGACTTGCCCGAATAATTTGAGGTACAGACGTACGGGCCAATATGTTTGTTCGAGTTAGGGAGAAATTCGAGCCTAACAAAAGTTCAAGTTAGGGATTACAGAATTGCATGAAATTTGCTCAGTACACGCTTTTTTTTATATCGAGTTTTGGCCGAGTTAGCAGAACATATTTTCGAGCTAGAGCAGTACTATGCTAGAGATGTTCGATTACATTATGTTTAAGAGTAATGACACACTAGGAAAGCTTTCAAAATCCCAACAAAAATACTTTTATAATTATAAGAATGGGCCTTAACAATTTGTTGTGTTTCGAATAAATTGTTTTGAGTTAATAAGAAAAGTATAAATTACATAAGGTAAGCAATTTCGGGTTTTATTAGAGAATAAAAGGCGTGGAAATTTCGCTCGAAACCACAAAGAACTTGTGAACATGATCACCCAAAATGAGGATCTCTTTCGAGGATCAGTGGTGCCAGATTCGCTTTTTCCCGTCAAGTCTGCCATTTTTAAAGGCCTTTTGCCAGCACAATTCGCAAACAGCGGGCAGCGGGAATTCTGTAATTTTTTTTTTTTGAAATGCCCTTTTTAAGATTTTTTTGTAAATGCCCAAATATAGGGGAAATAAAAAAGACAATATAAAAAAATTCACTTCGTGAAATGAGAAAAGAATGACAGCACTACAAAATTTTGGATTGAAGTCTGGGGGCAACAAGACCTTTGCACACCTGGCTATGGCTGCCATTGATACTTAGCAGTGTAATTTATACTTATATTAGGTAATTGGTTAAATAGTTTGCTACTTAAAATGAAAGTAATATACTATGAATTTTCAATTTACAGATATGGCTTGCGCAGACTCTACAAGTGCTGCTACACATATGTATGTATAAGCATCCCAATAAATTCCTACGGAGAATAGGAACGGGATTATTATATGATTATGAAAACCAGGAGAACGAGGACAACATTGGTGAAATTATTCACATCTAATGAATAACAGAGCTGCTGCTACGTTTTACGTATTTGGGCACACTGTTTTGTTTATGTTCCACGCACACGAAATAAATAGCAAATTCCTAACATAGTTTAACTAAAATCAGTTAGTTAGTCATTTATTAGATGGCCAGTTGTTGCATATGGGCACGGTTGCCACAATTTTGTCCTGTTGGCAATGACACTTATTTTTTCGATTTGGCTGATTTTTTCATCAGTTCAGAATTAGGTTGTTTGTTGTAGTTGCATTTGTTTGCATATATTACCATATTTTAGCTTGCACAGACATATTTCAATTTTTGTATTACACTAGCTGATGGCAATTAAAACGAGCTAAACAAAATAAGCAATCAGTGCATAAACCAAAATGTGCATTTATTTCTTTGTCAAAATATGTATATACCTCACTCACTGTGCCGTATGATAAATATTAATGTTTCTGCAATTAGTTGGGCGCGCTGTCAAGATCAAACTTGTAGCTGATTTGTTTGCACATGACGTGAGCAGCGCCGCTATCACTTTCTCTCTCTCTCTCATTGTCAGAAAATTGCAAACAGACAAGAGATGGCGCTTGCTCAGTAGGCCCAAATTTAATTGTCAGTAAATAGCGACACCTTGCGGTAGTTTTGTGTTGTCTATTGTCACAAAACAAACGCACGCACTGACGCCATTAACACCAAAAGCTAGTCGCACCAGTCACACCAGTGTGCTGTAAAGCGCGCTCTCTCGCTCTCGCTAAACGCAAAACGTTTTCTGTGTATCTACATACTTGCTATGGTTTTTTCTGCGATACTGCCACCAAAACCAATTTCTAAATAAACTTATTTATTTTTTCTAATTTTGTATTTTGTTGTTTTTTTGAAATTGTTTCTCAATTTTTTTAAATTAATTTTTGAAAATTTCACGATTTTTCCATTTTAAATTTGCGCGCAGTTGCGCGCACAAAAAAAATAGCTGTATTTGCAAACAATACCAACATTTTATTTAATACTGAAATGTTAACTCCTAATACTGAAAGTTAAATGTTAAGTTCGCTCCAGTTTCGCTGTTAAGCATGAGAGCTCTGTTAAGCATATTAACAGAGAAATGTTAATTAACATTGGGCGCCTTTTTTGAATTTTGGCTCATTTTTTGTTTCTTTTTGGTTCAATCAAATATTTTTAAGTGGCGGCCAATAAATTTCATACGAAAAAAGCCAGTGTGACCGTGGTCGGCGAAGGAGAAAATGCACAGCGTATGCGATAGGCCGATAGGTAGGCCACTTTGAGTACGGTTGCCAACTGTGACCGTTAAAAAAAGCCAGATTTGAATAAGCAAAATTTGAAGAAATAATATAAAAATATGGTACTGTTTTTAGCAAACTTTTATTTTATTTTTACCTTCTTTCCATTCTAATATAGAAATAAATTAAAAGTTTGCTAAAAAACAGTACCATGTTTTTATGTAATTTTTTCAGCCGTGGTCGGGAGATAGAAGGGATTTGATTTGCGTGAGTGGCTTGTCCACCGAATGCACCAAATAATTGGGTCAATTGAAAGTTTAGGGGTGCTGTGCAGCCACTTTATGCAAAGTTCTAATTCGCTTTTACATTAGCGTGAGCGAGGTAATTCGGTATACGCCAGCGGAAAATTTGACGGAAGCTTCCGCTAAGGTTTTAGGCCGCCACCGCTGAAGGCGTATGGAATTTTACTATCGTTCTTTCAGGGGTGGGAAATTTTGCTCTTACCTAATTGTGGGGCGATTTGCCAATCTTCTTACTTTCCATTTTTAATAGAGTTGATTATAAGAAAACAAACTAATTAATAAATAATTTGGTGTTTAATTGGTTATATGTTTCATTTACTTACCTATGATGCTCTCCTGGACTTGTAATGTCCAAGTGGAGGTATCCTAAAAAAATTTGTAAGGCAAAAGTAGGAACTAAAATAGCGGGTCGGACCCATTAAAGCCGAGCTCATTCGGTAGTGTGGGGGGGGGGGGGGGTTCTTGCTATTGTTGGCAATCCACATCACAAAAGTTATTATTATAGAGTCCCTGCAGAGCCAACGCTCACGAAAGAAACAAAACTAATCACCAAGCCAACCATAAAAAAATAAAAATCAATAAAATTATGCGCACAAATTTAAAAAGGGAAAACGACAGATTTCGATGCAAAAGAAAAATAAAGGCACATGTGTGATCTTAGCTGTTGTTCGACACACTTTTCTCCACCCACCCTACCATGGTCTTTAACTTACGTTTTTTTTGGCAAAGACCCCAAAAGCAATTGTTACACAATTGTTCAGACACCCATGTCTGCGGAAAAAGCGACTAAATTAGTTACTCATCATAACAAAAGAATTTCATGTTAGAGAAAGTAAGATCAACATTGTTTTATTTTTTTTGTAGATTTTTTCAAATTCAGTTAAGCTTCCATCTGTGATATTAACTAACTACTAT
>JBAMBJ010001971.1:0-16779 GCA_037043495.1 Drosophila recens
ACCAAAACCAATTTCTAAATAAAGTTAATTATTTTACCTAATTTTGGATTTTGTTGTTTTTTTGAAATTGTTTCTCAATTTTTTTAAATTAATTTTTGAAAATTTCACGTTTTTCCATTTTAAATTTGCGCGCACAAAAAAAAATGGCTGTATTTGCAAACAATACCAACATTTTATTTAATACTGAAATGTTAACTCTTAATACTGAAAGTTAAATGTTAAGTTCGCTCCAGTTTCGCTGTTAAGCAACAGAGCTCTGTTAAGCATATTAACAGAGAAATTTTAATTAACATTCGGCGCCTTTTTTGAATTTTGGCTCATTTTTTGTTTCTTTTTGGCTCAATCAGATATTTTTAAGTGGCGGCCAATAAATTTCATACGAAAAAAGCCAGTGTGACCGTGGTCGGCGAAGGAGCAAATGCACAGCGTATGCGATAGGCCGATAGGTAGGCCAGTATAAGAGAGCGCGACTCTTATGAGTCGTCGGGAGCACGGTTGCCAACTGTGACCGTTAAAAAAAGCCAGATTTGAATAAGCAAAATTTGAAGAAATAATATAAAAATATGGTAAACTTTAAACTTTTATTTTATTTCTACCTTCTTTCCATTCTAATATAGAAATAAAATAAAAGTTTGCTAAAAAACAGTACCTTGTTTTTATATAATTTTTTCAGCCGTGGTCGGAAGATAGAAGGGATTTGATTTGCGTAAGTGGCTTGTCCACCGAATGCACCAAATAATTGGGTTAATTTAAAGTTTAGGGGTGCTGTGCAGCCACTTTATGCAAAGTTCTAATTCGCTTTTACATTAGCGTGAGTGGGGTAATTCGGTATACGCCAGCGGAAAATTTGACGGAAGCTTCCGCTAAGGTTTCAGGCCGCCACCGCGTATGGAATTTTACTATCGTTCTTTCGGGGTGGGAAATTTTGCTCTTACCTAATTGTGGGGCGATTTGCCAATCTTCTTACTTTCCATTTTTAATAGAGTTGATTCTAAGAAAACAAACTAATTAATAAATAATTTGGTGTTTAATTGGTTATATGTTTCATTTACTTACCTATGATGCTCTCCTGGACTTGTAATGTCCAAGTGGAGGTATCCTAAATAAATTTTTAAGGCAGAAGTAGGAACTAAAATAGCGGGTCGGGACCCATTAAAGCCGAGCTCATTCGGTAGTGAGGGGGGGGTTCTTGCTATTGTTGGCAATCCACATCACAAAAGTTATTATTATAGAGTCCCTGCAGAGCCAACGCTCACGAAAGAAACAAAACTAATCACCAAGCCAACCATAAAAAAATAAAAATCAATAAAATTATGCGCACAAATTTAAAAAGGGAAAACGACTGATTTCGATGCAAAAGAAAAACAAAGGCACATGTGTGATCTTAGCTGTTGTTCGACACACTTTTCTTTACCCACCCAACCATGGTCTTTAACTTACGTTTTTTTGGCAAAGACCCCAAAAGCAATTGTTACACAATTGTTCAGACACCCATGTCTGCGGAAAAAGCGACTAAATTAGTTACTCATCATAACAAAAGAATTTCATGTTAGAGAAAGTAAGATCAATATTGTTTTATTTTTTTTTGTAGATTTTTTCAAATTCAGTTAGGCTTCCATCTGTGATATTAACTAACTACTATTTAACATACAATATTATTATTCTCTTCTATCATTCTATTTGTTTCTGTTTCCTTTTTATTTAGGTTTTAATTTTTTTTTCCAATGACTAAAAGTGCAATAACCGATTTTTTTTTTTAAATTTAGGTTTAATTTTTTTATAATATAAATTTTGGATTTTATTTTTAAACAACACACTTGCTGAAATAAAGATAAATGCATATAAGTGAAATAAAAATATGATATATGGAAACAATCTGTTGTGTGTCAAATCTTTTACGAGTAGGTGTAGTTTGCACAGTTTCACAAGCACTGGCAGCAGTGAATGTTCTTGGAATGAGAGAATTGGAAACAGACAATTTTTGGCAGTTTTGAACGGTGCTGTTTCTGATATTTTACTTTACATGTATACTTGGTTTTTTATATTCCATTTTTATTCTTCTTTGTTATTGTTTCTTTGGACTTCAATTTTTTTTGAACAGCGGCAATAGGAATGATAAAAAACGACAGCCGGATAAATAACGGACTGAAATGATAGGTTTTACATGGACAGGATAATTTGTTCTGAGAATTTTTACTTGTATCTTTTGTTTAATATTTTATAACAGGGATGCCAATCGACTATGCACACGACGCACATTTGTTTTTGTTTTGCACATAGGATATGGGAAGTGTGTGAGAATACACATTGGTAAGCTTCTGGCGCACAAACAAATTTTGCACATTACGCTTCCGGTCGTCTTTCGTTGCTGGCAAAACAATAACAAATTTTGCATTGTTGCTTTCCGTCCACTTTCGTTGCTGGCAAAACAAAAACAATTGCTTTGCTTCGTTTTGCTTTTGCTAATCCAAATGTATTTTGGTGTTGTCTTATCGTTTGGTGTACACCGAAAAGAAGAAGTTTATTTCGTTGTGAAACGTGTGACGCTTGTGTCTTTTGTTTGAAGAAACATGTTCTTATTTTTTTTCTGTGTACGCATTGAAATAAAAAAAATTTTCGTTTCATGTGTGCGTGCGCATTTTTATACCCTGTGCCCATTGAAAATGGTCAAAAAGGGTATATTAGATTTGTGTGATGTATGTAACAGGCAGAAGGAAGCATCTCCGACCCCATAAAGTATATATATTCTTGATCAGCATCAACAGCCGAGTCGATTGAGCCATGTCCGTCTGTCTGTCCGTCCGTCTGTCCGTCCGTCTGTTTGAACGCGTCGATCTCAGAGACTATAATAGCTAGAGACTTCAAATTTAGTATGTAGGTTGCTGGATACCGGACGCAGATCAAGTTTGTTTTTAAATTTGGATCGGACCACTATATCATATAGCTGCCATAGGAACGATCAGACGAAAATCAAGTCTTAGTATGAAAAAATTTTTTGTTGGTTGAGATAACTGAGCCAAACTGACAGAATATGCATATGGGAAGGCTCCATACATTCTGACCAAATTTGCTTGAAATCGGATAACTATATCATATAGCTGCCATTGGAACGATCAGACGAAAATCAAGTCTAAGTAGGAAAAACTTTTTTGTTGTTTGAGATATCTCAACCAAACTGACAGAATATGCATATGGGAAGGCTCCATACATTCTGACCAAATTTGCCTGAAATCGGACCACTATATCATATAGCTGCCATAGGAACGATCAGACGAAAATCAAGTCTTAGTATGAAAAAATTTTTTGTTGGTTGCGATAACTGAACCAAACTGACAGAATATGCATATGGGATGGCTTCATACATTCTGACCAAATTTGCTCGAAATCGGATAACTATATCATATAGCTGCCATAGGAAAGATGAGTCGAAAATCAAGTCTAAGTATGAAAACCTTTTTTTTGTTGTTTGAGATACCTCAACCAAACTGAGAGAATATGGGCATTTCCACAGAAAGGTCCACCGCGGCCAAAAACGTAAAATTGATCAAAAATTCACATCTTTTGAAATTTTCTTCCAGAAATGTATTTAAGTTATTTATTTAAGCAATATACACTGGAAAAAATTCAATAGGATGAACATATAGATTCTACATTGGAATAAATTAATTTTTTCATATTTATGTCAATTTTCTTAAAAATTGACTTCCAAAATGGACCGTTTGTATTTTAACGATTACACTTAGTAGGACAGTAAAATTGTAACATGAACCATTTTAATTCAAAGAAATATATTGAAAATTTAATTTAAATAAGTTTTTCGGGCTGTTTTGGACATATCATTTTTGAATAGAGAGACAGAAAGAACATTAAAAAGTGATGGTAAAAAATGTCCCGTGCGCGATGTCCCGTGCGAATTTACGTCAAATTGAATAAAAAAAAAAGTGCAACTCATCTTTGAAAAAAATCATAACCATTTTTAAGAGGCATCAATGCGCAAGAGTTAAAAATAAGTTGCATTAAAATATTGCCTCTGGATTCGCTGAAATTGGCGTTTGAATTGGTTGACCTCACAAGTCACTTCCGTTTTGTGTCCCGTGCGAATCACTTGAATTTTTCTATTATTTTTAAAATGAAAAAATTACCCAAAATCACTCTTTGCACCAATGAAAGAGCTAATCAAATGCTATATGTTAAGCCCTTCATCAGAAAAAAAAAACCGTTTCCTTTTTACCGTTTTTTTACTTTGAATGTGTACGAATGTCCCGTGCGCGAGTATGGAAATGCCCATATGCATATGGGATGTTTCCAAACATTTTGACCAGATTTGGTTAAAATTGGACTACTATATAATATGTATTTATTTATGTTTTATATGCTTTTATACATATTACTAATTCTATAATAACCAATATTCTTTTTTGTGGAAACTGGCACAGGGTATGTTACAGTCGAGCAAACTCGACTGTAGCCGCACCACCTCGCGAGCGAAGCGAGCCGGGGGTAGGCGAGCGAAGCGAGCAGGGGGCGGAGCCCCCTTGTTTTTATTTGTATTGGTGCGTGCACATTTATAAGGCAGCTTTGGGCACCCCTGTTTTATAATTTGTGATCACCAGATTAAATTCAACGTGAAGGCCTTCTCGACGGGTTAAATGGTTTTTTTTTATTTTATATTTTTTTTATCTATTTTTATGTATCATTTGTACATCATGCATTTATGTATTAACTTATAAGTTTATTTTCTTTTTCACTACTATTAATATATGTAATGATTCTCGAAGTTGAACTTTTCTTAAGTCACTTGCTTGCCAATATTTGTGTGTGATATTTTAATAATCTTATTTATTTTTTTTTAAATGTGTTGGTGATATTTTCTTAAATTTTTGTTAATTTATATCAGCGGTGGGCACAAAATTTGAATTCGGGAGCAGCCGCTAGCTTCCAGAGCCCATGCGTGCCCACCGCTGATTTATATTATCAAATTTCAACAGCGCCAATTTTTAAAGTTCACCTAATTTAAAAAAATGAATAAAATGAACTCTGGCGATGAAGTGATCTGGTTGGTAGCGGCATACATTGTTTCAAAAACAGTTTCATCTCACTTTTTGGTTTTGCGCACAGTTTTTTCTTCCATTATTTCATTCCACAAAGACTGTCAATAGGCCATTAATCGATATTTATTTGTGGATTTCGTTCAAGTTGTTGGATACTCAAGCAACGAAATCGAAAACGAAAAGTTTCTGCCTCAGTTTTTTTATATGAAGTTTGGCAGAAATTTTTATTTTCCGCGGTGGTGGATACCCGGCTTTAAGCTCGAAAGATTTTCGGTTTTCACGACTAGACAAATGCCTTATTTCGTTGACTTAACCCAAACTTGTGGGTGATTATAAATTAATTCTTCGAATAATTTGTAAGCTTCGACTTGGCTAGATCTTCATAGGAAATTTCTGAGCGTCTGCTCTTGGCTAGATCTTCATAGGAAATGTCTGAGCGTCTGCTCTTGGCTAGATCTTCATGGGAAATGTTTAAAAGAAGCAGATCACTTTTGTTCTGCAACTTTTGACATTGGCTGTGACCCTTGACGTGTTGACACTGCAGGTTGCATCAGACTCTTATCAGCAATAGTTTGGAACTTGGCTAAATATCGTAAGGCGCGAACTCAGATTTTAAAAGCCTAGACCTACAATTTAGTATTTCTTTCTTTAACGTTAACATTTTTTTGGCCTTATATGGGGATATTACACAAACAGAGAATCTGCCGAGAATCTGCACAGACACGATCAAGGGCGTCGGCAGCTTTTCAAGCACGGGGGCCAAAATTTTTTTTCACTTTCACAATGCCGCAATAATATTGGAAAAAATTATAATAATAGACCCAAAACTTGGTACACTTATACCATATGTAAAGCCTGAGAACAAATTTAGACCGATCGAGTCATATAAGAAAAAGTGTAAAATATTTTAACAAATCTAAATGTATAGCTAGAGACCTAAAAAATTTAGTTAGGCTAAAATAGAATTTGTATTTATTTTTGCTTTTATCATCTGACTCCGAAAACTATTTTTAAATTTTACGCATAAATACACACCTGCAACATGTGTTTTTTCACGAAAAGGCGAATAATGAGCAAAAACCATTAATACCATCTCATTATCACTGCGGCACTTTGCGCTACAATGTATCAATTCTTCATACCAAATAAAACTCACTCACTGTTCTACGCAGTGCCGAATGCAAAAGTTTTGTTTTAAATAATTTATATATAAAACTTAATATTATTCGTCACAAAATTGGATATCAGAAATTTTGGGGCATGAAAATGTTTTCGTCACTAGACTTTTACCTCGTAAGGAGGTTTTTTTTATGGGATATTTATATTGACGATTAACATTGCGTTAATATAATTTACAACCAACTACAAGCAATCATACTTTTCTTTTTTTACCACGGAACACAACAATTTTTAGGTTAGAAATACTAAAAAACATCACTTTACAGAAGCACATAAAACAAAGTTAAATCACATAAAATAAGTAATTCATGATGACCTTATAATATTTATTTATTTATTAACAGTAAGATTACAAATATAATTTATAACCTAACTTATAATAATAGCACTGGCTGCTGGGGCCTTTGGCTAGGTACTTAAGATTAATTATAAGGATAGATAATTATTTAATTCTAGTATGATAGGGGAACACAGATATTTGAATTTGCTGAATATTTACATTTGTTTTAAATTTATTTAATGCATTAAGTACTTGTGTGGACTTTGTTTTAAATGAAATGAAAGATTTTGGCTTCTTTGAAAAAGTTTAGGGTTCTCAAAATGTTGGAATTTGTAGGATTGGAAAGGAGAGTTTGGGGGGGTAAATTCCCAAAGAATTTGGAGCGTAGGTTAATTAGGGTTGTTGATGCGCAGTCAATAAATATATATTCTAATGTGATGGCTGTATTGTTTTGGCAATACGGACATACAGTTTGTCAAGTAATTGTTTGCAAAGCCTTAAAAATGTAATATTTCGACTTTAAATAAGAAAATAATAGCTTATTATATATATTTCGAAAGGTCATTTAATTTTCGTTCAAATGATGCAAAAATTTCCTTAACCCATTAAGTACCCATTAAAATATTCGAATTTTAAAAAAGGTCTACTTTTTCAACTTTTTTCCTCGATTTTTTCCAAAAAATGTTGGGATGCAAAAAAATTCTGGAAACAATTCTAAGAGTAACTGCAAAAAAAAATTTTCAAAAATATTTTTGCTAGTATTTTTTAAAATTGTTTGAAAATCCTAAAATGACCATTTTAACCCATTTTTCCTCATTTTCATGCAAAAAGTGCCTTTTTTTCAGTTTTCAAAAAATTCTAAAAAATACTAGCAAAAATATTTTTGAACATTTTTTTTTGCAGTTACTCTTAGAATTGTTTCCAGAATTTTTTTGCATCCCAACATTTTTTGGAAAAAATCGAGGAAAAAAGTTGAAAAAGTAGACCTTTTTTAAAATTCGAATATTTTAATGGGTACTTAATGGGTTAAGGAAATTTTTGCATCATTTGAACGAAAATTAAATGACCTTTCCAAATATATATAATAAGCTATTATTTTCTTATTTAAAGTCGAAATATTACATTTTTAAGGCTTTGCAAACAATTACTTGACAAACTGTATGTTGTTGATATTGTGGTCGAAATAGTGTTCGTGGGTAACCTTAGTGTGTCCAAGTCTAAGTCTTATAGATTTAATTTGCATGTTTCTAGGTATTGTTCTATGGTCAATATCTTTTAAATAATAATTAGGGCTTGGTTTTCCGGAATTTACATATTGGTACCACTTAGAGGTCTGGTCTAACCGATTGAGTTTGAAGTTAAGTAGGTTTATTTTTAGCGATTTATTCAAGTCTGTAATGTTGAAATTGTGTGTAAAGATTAAAGGGAATTTGGGTGCACGTTTGGCTTCTTCGCCTGCTAGTTCATTACCCTTGATTCCTTTGTGACCAGGGATCCAAATCAATGAAATCTTTGGATAATGACACATTAACAAAGTTCTTATTGAGGCAGGATAGTAGGTTACGTTATCAGTGTTTTCAATAGCGTGAAGAGAGGATAAGGAATCAGTACGAATGACATATTTGCCGGGTTTAATTTAACTATTTGGATAGCTTCAAAAATTGCAATAATCTCAGCTGAGAAGATTAAAGAACTGATCGAGTTGCACGAATTGTATGAGGTGAAATGCAGGCCAGATTATATAAATAAGGAAAGATTCAATGAGAAGGCTAGCACAAATAGCGAAAGAAATTTTGGTTGCTTTAATTGCGGCTCGCGAGATCATGCAAGGAGAGATTGCCAGGAGGCAGTAAAATGTTTTAGATGTAACCAAAGTGGGCACATGTCGAGGGATTGTCAGGCAGGCCAAATACGCTACAATTAAGATACTCACTTTTGCATTACTTCGCCATCTGTCGATGGATTTTCATAAACTATACATTATTTTCTTTAAAACAGAAAACAGAAAAAATTTAATCTATGTGAATTTTTTTTTTTTATATACGTTTAACATTTTTTAAAATTTTATCTTTGTGATTTCTATTTTTTCCAGGACAATATGTTAGCTATCAAATTAAAAAAATCACATAAAACGACAATTTTCAAACTTATTAAAATCGCTAGCACCCGAACTGCTGATACGATCTTAATATTGCATGAGAAAAAGTTGAAAGAAAAGATTTACCTTTAATTTAAGTGCTTGCTTGGCCAAATCAGATAAGTAGAAATGGAAATATACTCAAAAGTGTTGGAGTAACCTCGAAAATTCGAAAAATTTATATATTTTGAAAACGCTTCCATTGCCATTTTCGTGTTTAGGTGGCCAAAGTTCATAAGACACAAATACGGTAAAGGTCTAGTTGCGGCTCTACTCTCAAAAAAAAAACAAATATATATAAATTTAAAAGAGGGCGATTTATAATGAATTTTAATGAACAAATTTTTAGCTAGCACAGACCGCCTAAGAATTTTTTCACCAAAATTCATCATAAATCGCCCTATTCTTGAGTTTCTTTTTTTTTTTTTTTGAGAGCAGAGCCGGTACTTGACGGTTACCAAAAATACTTTGATTCACTTTGCAAAAAAAAGTTTTAATTTTGTAAACTAGTGTTATCTTAACTAATATAGACAGTCCGCTGAAAAGAACTGCATTTAAATTTTGTTGATATCTTTAATAGTTTGGCAGTTATTCGATCTTTAAATTTGTCCCTACCCTTGCACGAAATAAGCTGTGAGCCACTGTATATAAAATGACCAACTGCGAAATGAACATTTAGTTCATGATTGACTGAATAAGTTCATTCGCTGATCTTAATGACCCGTTCATTTGAACTTTTTCAGAACGGAACGATACAACTCTACTCAACAACCAACATACGCAGGTGTTTAAACTTTTGTAAAATTAGTGAAAAAGTTTAATAGTTAAGAGTTAATAGAAATAACAGTCAAACAGCTCACGTACAAAATGGCACAAATGGATATGGAATTGAAAAAGGCAAGTGTTTAAACGGCTCAAGAATGATGAATCAATTGGCGGCTGGCAGCGCGTGGTGCTCCTAAAAAGAAAAATACACACTCATCTGTTCTTTTCCTAACCCAACCCAACCCAACCAAAAAAAAAATAGGCCTTCACTGAGATGCAGATTAACAAATTGGCCACTACGAAAAAGATAAATATGATCGATATGAAATGCGATATGGTGAAGACTGGTAAACACAAATATACGCTAACTGAGAAGGGAACCAGCAATTTGTCAGATGACACAAGGTGAGCTTGAAATTCCAGGCTGTGAACGAAAGAAACAAACAAGCAAACATTTTTCATTTTCAGAGTCTATTTGTCCGTCGGGCGCATGTTTCTGTTGACTGACGTGCAGAATATGCGTGATGAGCTGAAGACTAAGCAGGAGAAATGTGATAAGGCTATTGAGCTGCTTGAAAAGAAGAAGGAATTCCTGCAAAAATCACTCAAGGATCAAGAGGATGGCCTTCGCGAACTAGTGCAGCAGCGCAAGGAGGCGGATACAACAGCGAAATAAATGCGAATACTACCCTCAGTTCAGTTCAATTCAATTCACAGTCTACAACACAGTCTCAGAAGCACAGTCGAGCCAACGTTATTTATTTTCAATATATTGGTCAAAATTAAAGTTCGCATAACTAACAAACTCGTTGCCCAAGTTACGATCATGTTCGGGTCGAAAATTGCATTTAAGAACTGTCAAACTGGCTGTTAGCCAAGATTCCACTACTTCGCCGGAACAGAAAACAATCTTGGAGTCTTTGCTGCGCTGTAAGTTGATTATTATCCTTGACATCTTGCCCATGCACTCTTCAGACAGAAAGGGAGGATCAGCAATTATTAAATCATAGCACTTGTGATGATCCCGTAGGTAATCCAATGTGCTGTCCACCGCATTGAAATCATAATGCACAAAGTCGTTGCCGTAGGCAGCGAATCGTTGATCGTACTCAAAGATGTTGACTGAAAGACAAATTATCTCTACTCGTACAATATACAAGTTAAACTACACTCAATGTAAGCATACCATTGTCATGTGCATCCTTAATTGTTGCATAGAGTGACGGACATGACAACAAAGCTATCCGAAAGTCTGAACTGCCGTGTTCCTTGACAATTTTAGCTACTGCATCACCTATTGCTCGCTTCGTTCCGTCACTGTACCAAAACTGGCTGAGTTGCTAGAATAAATACGTTCATGAGGTTTAAAGATTCTAGATCCATCAAATTGAATTCTGTACCCAATCCTCTTCGAAATGTGCATCCTTGCCAGTTTGATCAATCATACGCTGCTCTTCGTCATGCTCACGCTGCGTACGTTCCGCCAGGAATTCGTTAAGTATAGCTAATGTATCCGCAGGCAGTGTAATATCGTCATTATCCATGGTTGAGATTGGGTTTATCTGAATACCATCAAATATAATTTAGCTAATGCGGTTTGGCCGGCAATGTGTTGGGTGAGGAAACGTGTGTACACACTGGTCAGAGTTGCCAGATATCGATGTGTAGCAGTTCTGCACAAAAAATCATATCGATATGCGTATCAGTACTGCATAAAATTTCTTATCGATAGTCATTAAATCTCAACTGCGTGTCCGACACTTTTTTATTAAATTTAATTTTGAACCGTAAAACAACGCTGTGCGTTAGCTTCATTGTGAGGGTAAGTTCACTCTACCAGTTTAATACGTTTAACTAAAATTATAGCGTGTTAGTGCACAAAGTTTTAAAAGCTGTAGCAGCAACTGCAGCTGCACAATTCACAACTGATGTGTTGCTTACTTTCTTCGTATGACTGTGTACGTGAGGAGGGGGTTCCAAATTAAAAAAAAAGAGAATAAAAAGTGCGGCCACAATAGTTAATAACCTAATTTGCCTATGATATGGAGGCAATGGTGTTACATGTCTATGTTTCTGTCAATAAATAGAACATGCAGGTCGCTATCACCGCCAACAGATACATGTATGCTTTACCGGCTACGTGTTGCCCAAAAACGGAAGTCTCCAATTCGAGGCTGTTTTTTTTTTAATTCATTTTTCATATATTTTCCTAGTCATGCAAAGGCTGCAAATGAAATAAAAGTGCACTTTGCTTTTTGCTGTGTCATTAATTTGCCTATTTTATATCTACATGTACATATGTACATGTGTAAGTGTTATAGGTATCAAAAGTTCAAGAATGTCAATCAGCGCAATCCGATGTCACAGAATAAACGCACCTTGTTCTCAATTTTGTGACTGCCACAACTGACGTGTTCCTCGTGGCCCGTACGTGACGTCATTTGTTTAGGAATAATTACCTAAATTTCATCATGTTAAGCTTGATTAAACTGCCAAAGTACTATCTAAGTCATATTACATTTCATGTGCATAAGAAATGAACAATCATTGTATGTATACACAGTATGTCTAGTTATTATTTTGACAAACAAAAATCCTTATATTTAACTTTGGCCTTAAATATGTATGTATATATATATTTTTTAAATTTTTGATGCTTCAGAAATTAGGAAATGGGAAATATTGAGTTTCATTGAGTTTACCTATTGAAAACATCATTCCAAGAGAGAGAAATTTACAGAGCAAAATTCGGTCTTATGGTACTAAGTAAATGTTGTAAAATACAAATATTAAGATTCTGTGAGATTCTTAATTATTTTTGTTTTATTATTTTTCAACAAGTACTTGACTCACTGTCTATGAAGTGGACAACTTGACACAGTTTCAATAAGGGACACCGTTAAATATCAAAATCAATATTCATTCGACCTTCCATGTGCATACTTAATTGATGTCCTTAATGGCCAACTGTTCGGTTCTCTCTCTCCCTATTCAAAAAGTTATTCACATTGGCTATGCATTCATTTATCTTTACAGTTTTCCGCCAGTTTCACATAAATTTCTGCCCACGCTGCGCCGTCGCAGTTTTCCCTCTCTCACTCTATCTCTGTCTGTTGGTTACGCCTCTCTCCTCTCGCCTCGCCCTCTCTGTCTCTCTGCCACCTGTTTGGCCATTGTTACGTGTCTGTTTGTTGTTGTTATTTTGACGAGTATGTCGTAACGACATGCACATTGTGGTTACTTCGACTGACCCACCGTCTGCCGCCTCAACATCTCAGTCTGATGAAATAGTCGCTGCAGTTCAACAGTAAACTCGTACTTTTCCAGCTCTTAAAATTGAAATACAATTTTTTCTGGTTATTTCGTGAAAATCTCTAATTGCTTTGCCTCGTTAACTGCGTTTATTTTCTTATTTCAAGTGAAATTTTACCAGTAATATAATAAGTTTAAGCACTGAAACTTCTTTCCAACTGTTAATTTACCGATTCTTAAAAAGGTGAAATCATTAGTAAAATCGTTAGCAAAGATCTAGTAACGCTTACATGTTGTGTACATTTGCACTTCATTGTTTTCGGAAGCTTCAAAACATGTCTGTTATTGCAGCAGATTTAAGTGCCACAAGTCAAGTCAGACTAACGCCTCTTTGGCAACGCTGGACACGCCTTCACCGTTAACTGAATATGCATATGTGTGCAACTTTCCATTCAACTGGTTTTTTTTATTTGTTTTTTTTTTTTTTACGACTAACAACATAGACATTGTAAATTTCAATTAAAATCGCGTGCCATTTGTAAAGGCCCTGCGTCGTTTAATTCATAAACTTTTCGTTCTGGCCAAAGTATTTTAATAGCAATTTTAAAGTAGGTAAACAAAACAGAAAAGGGAAATCGGCACTCCAATATTGCTCAAGTTTCAGTCTTCAAAGTTGCCGAGCAACCCTCGCCTGACAGTGGCACATCAGCATAATTATTCAACTAGATCGTGACATGCTCTTTCCATCCATTATTAAAACTAAAGTAAATTGGAAATGTAATCTTTAGCCAGGGAAAATACTTCATTGGGTTTATTTTTGAGTTGTTGTTAGTTTGCAATTTTAAAAATTTCTCAAATTCTTGCTCACAAGTTACGGCAATCGTTATAACGAGCTTATCAGGCCAACGATTAGCGACCTGTTGATAAGCAGCATTTACTTTGTGCTTGCCCCGCCAGTCTGTGATAACGTTTTCTGATATTCCTTACTTTACTTGTTTGTCACACAATATTAGACCGAGCAACAGCAGAGAACAAGAAGAATATTTATCAAACATGAGCACGGCAACTGAACAGCCACCGCGCTTTGACAGCGCCTCGGACGATTCACCGCAAGGATCTTCGAACAACACATCACAACAACAGCAGCAACAGGAGCAGCAACAACAACACCAGCAGGCACAGAATGCGCCGGCGAAGCTCCTACAGCATTTCCAAACGAATCGCATCGATTCTGCGCTGTGGGCGCTTCGTCTGCTCGTAATTTTCTTTACCATCAGCTATGTGTTGCCCATTTTCACGTGAGTATGACAAGTAAATAAAAGCAGAAGTATATCCAACATGATCTGTAATCCTTTCCAGCTCACAGCAGAGCTCCTTCAACAAGGTGTTGCTGGCAAATGCGGCTATTTCTGCGCTCCGTTTGCACCAACGTGTGCCGGCCTTCTCCTTCAGTCGCGAATTTCTTGCTCGTCTGTTTGCCGAAGACTCGTGTCATTACATGATGTACTCGCTGATCTTCTTTAGCATTCGTCCCACGCTGCTGGTCTTGATCCCCGTCGTGCTGTACTCTGTGCTGCATGCGTCCAGCTATTCGCTTAAATTATTGGATGTATGTATTAATCACTGAAACATTTTTAAAGTAATTCTATAAATTAGTTTTTTGGTTACTCGATACATATCACAATTCGAATCCTTAAAATTATTTTCCCTTGGTTCATAGGTTACATATATTTAATCTTTTTATATATTTTTCTTATATTATGAAGTTGTTTGAGTTTTAAACTTTAAATTATTTACTTTTGTCACTACTGTTGTCTGCAGTCCACAGTAATATATTTATAGTTTAATGTAATTTATTCAATAGTGCTTTAATTAACTAGCGAATAATTTAGACAGTTGATAAAATACACCACAGTCGAACACTCAATTGAACTTCCCTGAACTCGAATTCTCTCTAACTCGAACAAAATCGAGTGAGCAAGAGCGGAGCAGATTTCGCGTACGTCTGCTTCCCCTAAGTCGAAGTCTCCTGACTCCGAACTTTTTTCTCGGATAATGGTGATTCGAGTTAGGGAAGTTCGACAGTATGTGTTTTGTCTATCATTTTTATAAACGAATTCATTGTTAGTTTCAATTTTCATAAAATTGTGATAATTATATTAAATTGGACTTATTAAAAAACTTTCCATTATTTTATAAAAGAAAAAATAGGGGAAAATTTATAGTATAAATTGAATTTGTGTATTTTGATTTAAAAAAGATTTCTAACATATCTGTTATGCTTACAGCTGATTGGCCAAAACTCTTGGTGGGGTGCACGTTTCATCATCTCGATTGTGGAGTTCCAGGCAGCCAACATACTGAAGGCCACCGCATTCTGCGAAATCTTCATTATGCCCTACGCAATTGTGCTGACCTTTATGTAAGTAATTTACATTGGTTGTCCAATTTCACATTTGATTTTAATGCTGATCTTTGCTTTTTTAATACAATAGGAGTCATGCTGGTCTAATGACACCCATTATCTACTATCACTATCTGGTCATGCGCTACAGCTCGCGTCGTAATCCGTATCCACGCACTGCATTTGCCGAGCTGCGCATCACCTTTGAGGCACTGGCCTCCCGCTCCCCGCCCGCAATTGGCAAAATCATCCGCGGTGGCATTAGCTTCGTGAATCGTCTGGCACCGCAGCCACAGCCGGCTCCAACGCAGTAGATTAACAAACAACACACAACATCAACAACAAAAACAACAACTACAATCAAGTGACAACATATAATAACAACATTATAGGCAAAATAAGCCTATTTAAAGAAGAAAACACACACATATACTCACATTAAAATGAGTTTAGGGTCCACACATTCTTAATTGTTACCCAACCAAATTTGTATCAACATTTTGAGTCCGTGCTTAAGATAAATTTATTGGTTTATACTGTATGTTAATGCATATATTTCTTCTACTCTAAATTTTCTCAATGATTTTTGTTTCATTGTAACTTGAGCACTAAGTTAAATTATAATCATTTAATTGAAAACTATTCCATAACTTTGAATTTTTTGTTTGCACCGATTTCAAATTTAACACTTGTATTATTATCGTTAATGCAGACAGATAGAGTTTAATATATAAATGTCATTGTTGCATGTTTTTATTTAATTTAAAATTGAACAAATTTTGTAGAGATTAAGAGAAGAAGAAGACGACACATTGATTGAAAAGACGAAGTGCAAAAGTATTCATCGATGATGGCAACTGATGATTTACATATTTATACAAGAACAACAATTTATATTAAACACATATTTTCTTTACATTACACAAAATGTAAGACCAGAACAACAAGAAGAAATCAAGTAAAATGAAATAAATTTGTTCAAGGTGGGATGTAATAATTGTTTGGATTGTGATGTGATTATTTTTGAATTTATTTACAGCAAACAAAACTTCTTACAGAAAGACCACATATTTTGACAACAAACATTACTTTTGAATATGGATCATTTCAGTATATTTTGCTTAGCTGCCTCGATACTTAGCTGCATCGGTAAGATAGTTGCCTGATCAATTGAAATCAATTTACTTTAGAAATAAAATAAATTACCTTAACTGCTTTTTAGGATAGCTGCCTCTAATGTCTGTGCAAAGAACTCGAGCCAGCTAAGTAAATTATTCTGTGTACAAAACATTATACTTAGAAAGTTATTATATTATTTTTTTGTGTTCTTATACATTTTTTCCATTATTGAAATATGTGCAATTTGGTACCTTAAGAATTCTCAGTAAATTAACATTATTTATAATGGAAAACTTAAAAACGCATAAAATTTAAACGAATTCGATCATGCCTCGATTATCAGCTTTTTGTATTCTATTGAAAAGTCGAAATCTATCAAAATTTGTATTTTAAGAATATTATAATGCATTTCCCAGAAAAAATCTATTCAAATTTTCAACAATAAGCGATTCTCATTTATATTTTTATTACCCAATTTTTTTTGTTTTTTCTCAGCTTTGCCACCAAACCAACTTTAAAATAAAGTTAATTAATATACAACATTTTGCATTTAATTTTTTTTTAAAATTGTTTTTAAATTGATTTTTGAAAA
>JBAMBJ010001974.1:0-44070 GCA_037043495.1 Drosophila recens
GTAAGTGCCTCTGTTGCACCTCTGTTGTTGTTGCCAACGCACGAATCCTGCCACAGTCAAAGAAAGTTTCAAGCAGCAAAACACTTTGAAAACTCAACGGCCTACCTAAGTTATCGATATCGATAGCCAATTGATTTGTTATGTTGAGTTAACATTAGAGAATGCAGAGGGAGCAATAAAAAGTGCTTCGTCTAAAATTAATCGAAACAATTCAATTTCTTATTGTTATCGACAACATAAATAACCATTAGTTGTTGTAGTATAACACTTTTAAGAAATGTTCCGAATAGATTTAACAGCTAAATTTTGATTTCATTGCAGTCCAATAAATTGGAAGATAATCTACCCGAGCCGCAGTCCATTTATTTGGAAGGCGCCTTGGCACACGACTCACAGATTTTGGTGGCCGATTCACAAACCAAACGTGAAGAGGTCTACGACTCTGAGCTGAATGGATCATCTGAAGAACCGGCCGTAAATAACATAACTTACTATTGATTAAAATATCATTCACATATTTCTTCTTTTCTTTTTAGGTCATACTCAGTAGCAAGATGACGTTATCATTGATTAATTTGGATGCAAATCAACAAAATGGTAGCGAAAACAAACAGGAAATCGAAAGTCCCTTGGCTGATGATATTGAAATAATTGGACACGATGAACACTAAAATGTCTCGAAGTATACACAACTGTACTCGGATGAATGTTTGGACAGTGGACAATGCTGGAATCGAACCCACTCGCATTGTTGTTTAGTCTAACTTGCAATATTCAAGTTCATTTAAGGACAGACACGACACGATTGAAAGATATGAGTGAAATATGACAAGTTCACCGCAAATGTTATGACTGATAAAACGACAAAATAACCTGTTATTTAATTGACATTTGATTTGTATATAATTATGCTTATATGTATGTATGTATGTGTATGTGTATGTACTGTGTATTGTGTTTTGATATCGATTTTATTTTTCGAAATCATATAGTTTTTTGCCTTGTATCTGCTCCTAATCGGTCAACTCAACTCCTTATTATTGTATGCCAAAAAGCTCATTAAATGGATATTCATAATACATCTACTTAAATCGCTAGATTTTATGTGTATATTTTTAGTCGACATGCAAACCAAAAACTAGTCTACCACCATCGATTTAAGAACTAATTGAATTCATATTTGAAATCGAATATTTGAATCGTCTATAGTTATAATGGTACTTTTTCGAAATAATCTACATCCTATCATATAACTTTTATTGAAACGTTCGATTGCACCTTATGATTAAAGAAATAATATTAGTGACACAATGTTTGTGAATTTAGTTTAAAATAAATACATACGTATACATTGAAAATAAATAACAAACTTGATTTGACAAACTGTATTTTTCTACTATATTAATTGAAACACTTTTAAATTTAAAAAATGTAACGGTTTTAATTAAAAACTTTTAAAAATTAAATTTAGCGCTATGTTAGTTAACAGAATGTGATTTCCAGTCGCATGTTATAGTCAGTATTTTTTCTGTTTTGGTATTTTAATGTTTCTTTTTGCTGATGGGTACACACTGTCCCACAGCTGTTTTTGCCAAGCTGTGCTGCGTTTGGAAATAATTACGTAAATTCGGCAGGTTAGTAAATTAAATGGTTTATTAAGGAATTTAATATGTTATCAGCAATATAGCTGAATAATTGTGAAATGGCCAACTGTCAAAAGTATTGTAAAATGTACTCTGGGTACTGTAAAATCAGTTGGTCCATGACCAGGCGGTAAACGAGCTTCTGAATGTTTGTGATTATTATTTATATGTACATTTTTTAAATATCTACATATGTAACATTTACTTTTTCGTTTGCATTTAGATAAACATGTCGTTCTTACGCTCCAAATACTACGACCATCCCGATGGCGAAGATGCCTTTGGCAAGATTGTGGCCACCAACAGATACGCGCTCGCCGCCGGATTGGCGTGGTCCACCGTGGACGTGCTGACGCTGTCCAAGCCCAGGGGCTACATACCCACGATTGGTCGCTTTGCGTACAACACGGGCCCCTTGATGGGCATGGCCACAGCATTTACGCTAACCACTCTGGCTGCCACAAATGTGCGCGGCAAGGATGATAAGTAAATAATTTGGTTAAATTAATGTCGATTTCCTGTTTAACCCTTTGCTTTGTATTGCAGAATAAACTATCTGATTGGAGGCTTTGCTGCTGGCGGCGTCTTTGGTGCATGGAAACACAATCACGTAGCTGGCTTAGTTGCCGGTCTATTCCTAGGTGAGTGTATTCTAAAATCTCGCTTTAAATTGAATTATAACTTTGATAATTAATGCTAGGCATGGCCGGTGTCATCAAGAAGATGTCCATTGAACAGGGCTGGGAATTCTTTCCGGACTCACCCACGCATCAATATGGTGGCCTAAACATTGCCCAAAACGATTATTCTCTTATGGCCGAGCGTCCCAAGAACTGGACACCGGAAAAGAAGGAGTAGCCGAGTATAAAACAATGTGAACAAGAGCCAAGATCACTGACCATGGTTAATAAGCTTTTGCGTCTGTTTAGCTAATAATGTAATAAAAGGAAATAACTGGCACTTGTATAGCTCCGAAAATGCAACCGAATAAATGCCAAGTGAGTGGTGATAATCTACAACATGTGTCAGCTTAAGGTGAAGTTGAATCCCGCACCGAGAAGACGAAGGTATAAAGCTATGCAAATATTCAAGTTTCGGCAATGTCAGCGTTTTGGTGTGAGACAGCAACAACGATGGAGCACGCGGAACTCAGTCACGCTCAGTGTTAAGCCAACAGTTTATTATTTTGATTCTTCGACGGCCCATTTAAAAAGCCATGAATGTGCACTTAGTCATTTTTGGGCTCTTTTCTCTCTCTTACCACTTTTTACCTTTCTCAAGCGTGACTGTGAGTCATGCATGTGGCATGGTCATGTCTAGATGTCTACATACATATATGTATCTGACAGGCCTTCGATTGGGATTTGGATTGGGATACTTAAGTGCCCGTGGTTGGCTTGATCTGCCAGCAAACAAATCAGCTGCTAACGTGTGACTAACTAAACATTATGAGCTTATAATAATCAGGCATGCGATCCCATAGAGAACTGGTTTCCAGATCTATTGCTGGGTTACGGGAACAGAAAATTCCATAAAATTGCCGAGTTGAGTTGCATTTCCTGTTGCCAACAAACGTTCTAAGTGTATTTAGTTTATAAGTAGTATATGCAATTATGCGTTACTTTTTGTATCTTGTATCTTGTATCTTCAACATGAAGAATCGCTCTGTGGCTGCGGTTCGTTTCACCGAAGCTGAGCTGAGAATGGGAATAGGTCTGAGAGTGTATGAGGGTTAAGACCTCTTCATTTTTAGTGTTTCATAAATTTTGCGGTTTCATTGTGGCATCTTTTTTTTATTTTATTTTCTCTTGGCAAAAATAACTTGATTCTTCTTCTGGCGAAACGTTCGGTTCTGTGACTGACCTCTAAGCTGAAGACCGCTACAAGCGTTGTTTTGATCATGTTTTTCTTATGCAATATATTTGAAAAAGTTTCTTTTGATATTTGTATAGTTTTTGTTGTTTTTAGGAAAATGGAAATGAATTTCTTTTGTTAAGCTTATCGTCTCGGCATTCACGCTAAAATTCTAAGCATCTATTTTGAAACTCACCTTGATCTTTGAACACACTTCCAGCTCAGCTCCCAAACCCCTCTGGGGGTTCGTAAAGAAAAAAACCAGTTGAGCAGCTTGCCCCAAGAGCATTAAAGTGCGCCAACTGACTAATCTCTGGCAGCTGCTCCACTTCGCTGTCTGCAGTCGCAGTCGCAGTCGGACTCGCAGTCGCAGTCGGGTCTCCAGCTGTCAGACTTGAGCATGAGCATAAGCGCACAGAGAGATCGGCCCCTGATTTATTGTATTGTATGCTCAGCGCATTTTCTGTTACTCCGCAGATGACATCATCATTGGCAAAAATACATATACAAATAAAAGTAAAAATAAAAAAAAAAACAAAAAGATTCATTAACAGTAAAATAAATTGCAGATTTGTGCGAAGCATTTGTGAATTTCACTTTCAGTCTTCCCTTCGCCACCCCTTCCCATTCCCTTTACCGTAGCACGCGTTGACAAGGATCATAAAATCAGACGGAAATGCTTCGCAGCGAGGCGCAAGAAGCGTCTCATTTATCAGTAATATTCAGGGAGATATTCAGAAAAATACATACGTATGTACATACATACATTATGAATATATGCATACAAATTAATAAAAAGAGAAACAGGAGGAAAAGAGAAAACGGTGCTAAAATAATTATTTTCAAGTAAAATCTCTATGTTTTTAAAGTATTTTAATAAATATTTTAAAATTCGTTAGTATTTATATTCTGTTTTTTCCATATTTTAGATTACTGATAACTTTATTGGGTCAACTCAAAAATTTGGTGTTTGAAAAATAATAAAACAAAGACAATTTTACATCATCGATATAATCGACCAATCAGAACTTAATAGAAGCTTTATGTAAGGGGTTTATTTCTCAGGTTTAATCATTTATTTTTTGCTATAATTCTAAAGCATTTTTTGGTCCTAGCATCTTTTAATTCTTTTAAAACAATTCTCTCAAAAGGCATGCAATCAGAAAAAATTCTTGTTATTTAACACACATCCGTATCTACATACATACACATATGCTGTGTATAATTATGCGACCCTTAATGACACTTTCAGCTAATTGGCGTAACGCTCTTGCCCTTCTATTAAATGCCAATTTATATAATTTTCGACCCTGATGACACTTATCCTGCCGCTGGGGCAGTTTTTCCCTCCCTGCCTCCCGCCTCACAGGCCACACAGGAGTTCGCGTGTCAACAGGACACAAACTGCAAATATGCAAATGGAAAGCAAGCAAGGATTCCAGTTGGCCACGTCTCTGGGGGATTAGCTAAAAAGTATTTGAAGTTTATGCTGATTGCTTGAGCTCACACAAAGATCTTGCAAAGCTTCTTAATTAATGAGACACTTGGAAAAGTACAATGAAAGAACTTGAGTTTGTAATTGTCATGTCAAAATATTGTCACTTTGTCCGCGTCTGGGTTTTTTTCTAAAGAGAGAGAGAGGCGCTCGTAATTAATCTTATTACGGGTAGTCGTGATGTGATGGTGCCCACATCCCCGCCCAGTTGCATGGTACTTTTCACATTTATGGACTCGCCTCGCACATTCACATCGCATCTTGTAATCCTTTTAATAAACCCGCGCAACTCGCGCGACACCAGCGTCAATTAATCACCATGATCGAGAAGATGCAGAGGAGGAGGAGGGAGGAAGGCGGGATTGGGATTGGGAAGGGGGCTAAATGCCACAACGCACATTCATGCTCATCTATGGGTCGGCGGCAGCACACAACACAATTCTGCAATTAAAGATCGGCGACAAGACGCAACACAAAAGAAGATACATTCATACACACTTAAGACGTGAGTTTATGTGTGTGTGTATCTGCAACTGCAGCAACAACACATTTGTTGCTGTTGTTGTTGTTGCTGCCATTGAATCGGTGTCAAACTGCAACGCACAGTGAGGCAAGACATTATTATTATTATTTATTTATTTATTTATTTAACCTGAACTAAAAGCACCGCTGAAAATAAAGTTTCTTTCTTTAAGTTATACTGCATAGGAAATCACATACATTTATTTGAATAAATCAGTTAAATATTTCAGCTACATATAATTATAGGCCGTTGAAACTGGAGATGTGAATCCATGGCGTGAATCGAGTTGAATATCAAAATGTTAAAATCGAGAGAAAAAAAATTATACGCTTTACATCAAAATAACAACGATATATCGAGCTATCTTAAAATAAAATTTAAAACAGAAAGCTAAGAACTTTTCTTACTTTGCCAATAATAAACAGATTTTCAAGCAGAATGTCATTTAAATCATGATTAGGCGTCTAAATTCATTCGAAAATTCAAAATGTTCAATCTCAATTTCAAACTATACCAAAATAAACAACATTTTGGCTGGTAAAGTTGCTAACATTTAATCAATTTCTGCTAATGAACTACAATGAAGAAACCCCAGTGAGTTGTGGATTTTTCATGAAAATAGATTTAATTAAAGAATAACTTTAATTGATATCGTTTAAATAATTCTTTTTTGTCAGAATGCGATTTTTATGCAGCTTGCTGTATAAAGTTCGATATAATTTTGTTAATTTCAAACCACATTTTTATCAAAAACTTAAAGTATGTTTTTGTGAGCGAAAAATAGATGCTGAGCCACTGTGCGTCAGATGATTTTGCTACTGCCTATGCAGCGAGTAAATGCAGCAATGTATGGGGCCAGGGACACAATCCATCATTGCACACACATTCAAAGCCAGTTGCAGTTGCAACAGCAGCTGCAGTATTGATGCGAGAACGGCAGGGAGAACGGTCAAGAGGAGAATGCGCGAGAGAGGAAGAGGAATAGAAAGGGAGAGAGCGAGATTGGGAGATCTGTATGTTGTGTTGTGTCGTGTTTGTCGCTGCAGTGACATTCTGAGTAGCCTGTGGCAAACACAGACAGCAGACTTACACAGAGCTCAGCATCTTTGTAGCTTTCGAGATGCAAATGCAGCAACAGCAACAGCAACGAATGCAGATACAGATACAGATACAGATACTTTTACACACAGTGAGAGAGTCGGTATCAGATTCACTTAACCCGATCGGCGACAAGCAGCAACGGCATGGGGGTCATAAGTGCAGAGTAAATAAAATATTTTTGAGTTAGGCAACAACATTCGAGATGAAGATGAAGCTGAAGATGAAGCCGAGTCCCAGATACGTAACAAACAAATGAAGTGATTGAATGCATTCTACAGACAAACTGAGGGTTGTCTGAGGGAGGAGGGGCAATGGAAATGGGAAACTGAATGGGAAAGCAACAATAGCACGCGTTGGGGTCTTCTTACGATCATTTATTTGTGTGGTTGATGTGAAATCTCCGTCTCCGTCTCCATCTCCATCTCAAGTTGGATAACAATATTCAAAACGGGGCCGCAGAGTCTCCATCGACAGATTGATTTCTTTTTCGTTTCCTTTTCGCATCCATCAATTTGTGGCAAGCACTTTTGGTGTTCCAAGTTTTCTACATAAAACCATACATACATATACATTTAACTAGATGTGTGTGTCTATATAGGAACACATGTTTTATCGCTCACATTTGGAAATGATCGTGGCCCTGTCGAGAGTCTTCTGCTTTGGAGTATGCTTCAGTTGATTTGATTGACATCTTTCAATAATCCGAGGCTATTGTCGCTGACAATTGAATGTTGCAACACCCAGAAGTGAAGATCATCAGGCTGCTACTCAAGTTCAATAAAATCTTTAAATACTTTAAAGAAATTTTAATGAAAGAGTTGAAAAAAGTATGGAATTAATTTATATAAATGCTCTAAGGTTCGAAATCTTTTGTTAGGATTGATTTTAGACAAGGATCATAAGATATATGTATATTCAAATAAAGCATGAACCAAACCTAGACAGTCATCTACCCTGAAAACCGTAAAAATTCTTAGAAAAAAGGTTGGTAAAAATAATTGCATTAATTTAAACTGAAAAATGATAATAAAACCAATATGTAAAGTTAGATTTAAGTTAAGTTGGCAACTTGTTTTTAAAATAAATTTTGTTTGTTAAAAATCAGATAAAATCAATTGAGAAAACTAATAAAAATAATTATTTTTTATTTAAACAACAAATATAAAGTGAGTATGGAATCTTTACAATTTTGAAATTCCTATTCCTATTCCTATTCCTATTCGAATTCCTATAAAACATACACCACACTTTAGATGCTCACATATATAATGTTGCTGATGGCAAACAGACTTGTTGCAGCTGAAACTGAGAATGTTGCACAAAGTTGATAATGAATTGTTTTTGATTTGGTCATAAAATCGCAGCGGCAACAAAATGTGGCGCATTAAAAGCGCCATATAGAAATGCATAAATCAAGTGGAAATTCGTCACAAACGACATGGACATGCAACATTTGTTGCAAATGATCTGCGACACTTGGCTGCAGTTGCAGTTGTGAATGCGACTGTGAATGTTGCAAGATGGTGCAGATGCAGCAACTTTTAGTTGCATCTCGTTGATGCTTTTGCAGTTGCAGCTTGTACATACATACATATATTCAATAACGAGTCTTGTGGCAGCTGCTAATTTGCTTTTGTTGGGCGTCTGCCTCCTCCTGCTTTTCATCTTCTCGATCCCATCCCAACGAATATGAATACGAATATGAATTGTTGCTGGCGTCGTTGGCTCCTCAAGTGGCATTCTTGGGCTGCCACAGCGGCTGCCTCATGCCTCCTCATGCCTTCAAGTGGCTTCCGCTCGCACAGTAAATCTTTAGATGGGCGTGGAGTGGGTTTGGAAGTGGGAGTGGACGATCTTGTCGTGACTCATGTGAACCTTAATCTCAATTCAAAAACGAATCACAACTTAACCGAATGCGAAATGAACTTTTTATTGTGAGGCATTTAAAACCAATTCCCGCTGCATCGACTCTCTCTTAAGTGCCCCTAATGGCAGTCGATTGACATCGATCCATGCCACAAGTGTGCAGCCTAAACTTGCCCCATGCCCCATCATCAATTGCAACTGCAACAACATACATACAGACGTGTGCGATATAATAAGAACAACATATGTGAAAAATTAATTTGGTAGAAAAAAGTGTTAAAAAAACATAATTATAATAAACCCTTATATAATTTAAATAGTACATACTTTAAGCTATGTATATCCAAAAAGAATTCAAATCCTGCTGTGTCCATATCTTTTATAATGGCAATTTTGTTGGGTTAAGTCGAAATTCAGGTGTGCGAAATAATAAGAACAAAGTAAGAAAATAACGGATTGTCGTTTTCTACATAAGTTTTAACAATTTCTAAGTATACACTTAGTTGCCTACATTTAGCATAAGTGGGATCCACCCCTTTTCCGGATCATTTAGACACATCCGGACTTTATAGAAGCTATGAGATCGCGGCATCTGGAGATAGGAGTATTCTTTCAAGTATTTTCTTCTTCTTGCCACAATTGTCCAAAATTTTTTGTCCATAGCATCTCACACTTCTATAGCTATATTATGTATTAATGATCCACTGGGTTATTGCTCGGCGAAAGAGTCAATCCCTCCTTAACATCAATACTGTAGGATCCTAAGCACTATTTCGCTTGACTTGTGATGATATTTGGACCACTTAAGTGTGGATAAATCTAACGTGGAGCATCTTATTTTAAGCATAACACTTGCCACTATTATTCTAGAATAGAAGTTGAGATCCATGATACCCACAACTCTATTTAAGGGGATATCCGCAAAAAAAACCCCATGGGACAGATAAATTCTCGACATCCGAAAAATTTTGAATTGATCCTGACATCGTTTGTTATGATCAGTTGAGTTAAATGTGGTAAAGTTCGCTTAAGATAATAAACAACAGTAGGTTAAAAGCTCTCAATAGGAGAAATTATGATGATTATGATGATTATAATATTATGATTATGTTGGTCTGAGACCGATGCTATAGAGAATTGTGGGTTTTTTTTGCGGATATACGATTACTAGAATTGGGGGTATCATGGATCTCAACTTCTATTTAGAATAATAGTGGCAAGTGTTATGCTTAAAATAAGATGCTCCACGTTAGATTTATCCACACTTAAGTGGTCCAAATATCATCACAAGTCAAGCGAAATAGTGCTTAGGATCCTACAGTATTGATGTTAAGGAGGGATTGACTCTTTCGCCGAGCAATAACCCAGTGGATCATTAATACATAATATAGCTATAGAAGTGTGAGATGCTATGGACAAAAAATTTTGGACAATTGTGGCAAGAAGAAGAAAATACTTGAAAGAATACTCCTATCTCCAGATGCCGCGATCTCATAGCTTCTATAAAGTCCGGATGTGTCTAAATGATCCGGAAAAGGGGTGGATTCCACTTATGCTAAATGTAGAAAACTAAGTGTATACTTAGAAATTGTTAAAACTTATGTAGAAAACGACAATCCGTTATTTTCTTACTTTGTTCTTATTATTTCGCACCCCTGAATTTCGACTTAACCCAACAAAATTGCCATTATAAAAGACATGGACACAGCAGAATTTGAATTCTATTTGGATATACATAGCTTAAAGTGTGTACTATTTAAATTATATAAGGGTTTAATATAGTTATGTTTACTTAACACTTTTTTTTACCAAATTAATTGTTCACATATGCTGTTCTTATTATTTCGCACACGTCTGTATACTTGAAATCTGTACAGCTTTGGAAGCTTTCAATTGTGCGCTACCGTCTCGGGGCTACTTGAGGCCCCTTCTTCCTCTCCTTTCCACTCCCTCTTTCCTCTCCCCCTATTATTATGAACTTATTTATGGAGTGCATTCTGTGCCTTTCATTTGCTCATTTTTTATGCTGGCAAAAGAAAATCTGTGCAATGCTTTGTACCACAATTCCATTTACAAACTTCCCCGAATTTGTTTTAATGCACTAATTATGTACTGTCCATAAATAAAAATACACTTGTGGGGTATATGCGACTCACTTTCTTTAAATCACTCAAAAATACTAGATTTTATAATGAAGTCTCAAAATTAATTTCAAAATTTTTACAAATATTCTAAGTATTGAGAAAGCTTTCGAATAGACTCAAGTACCAATTACAGAGTACGACCGTAGTCGATCAGTAATCGCATTTTTAATGACAACATTTGAGCAACATAATCATTTTTCGGGACCCTCACTCAATTGATTCAATTATGCAGAACAAATTATAATTTTTGTTTGATCAAATCTCACAATTATTTCAATAGGGAATGGAAAATCATTGAAAGCGTTTCAGTTTTCGGTTGATTTAAATTCACAGTACCATTCCCTTTATCAACAGAAATTAACTGTGTTTATCAACAGAAAGTGGGTAATAGTTTTCTTGATGGATTACTCTGGGGCATTCGAGTTAAATAAGTTCATTAAGATATGAGGGGAACATTTTTATTATTATTATTTTATTTATTACACACAAGGGAGTAGCTGTGAGATTTTAAGGAAATTTCTAATCTAAATTATGAAAACTAAGAATAGTTTTAAAGTAAACTAACTATGTATTCGATTTCCTAATAAGAAAGTGTAGTCAAAAAACACATTCAGTTTAATGTTATGTTCAATTAATGTTATCTATTATTATATGCCATTATTCAACTTAATCGCAACAAGATCGGCCAAACAGAACGGTAGTAAAGGCTGATTTAAGTTTGAATCAATGTAAGTGCCTAAAAGCATGCAATAATAATTTTTTAAATAAGAGACTGGTGTCCTATAGTCGGGAACTCGGCTGTAGAATTTTCCGCTTGTTAAATTATATTATATTTCAAACAAGCTCCATTATCTGAGCTGGCCAATCAAATATGGAACAGATCTAAAGTGTAACTAATGCTTAAATACCAAATCTTACTTCTGGTTAAAAGTGCAATACATATAGCTGTATTCATGACGATATCGCATTCCGTCATCTCATAAGAGTCCATTTCATTTGGCACAATTGGTGATGGGGCGGGAATGACATCGATTGTTTTGTCTGCGAGTCTTTTACAATACATTGTGGTTGGATCTATTGTCGAGACGCACTCTCTGTGCTCACTGTATGTACACACTCTATGTGATAGACAGCAAAGACAAGAAAACAACGTTCAATTTGCGGTGCTTCTTTGGGTCGCCGCACTGCGCCCTTCTCCTTCCCGTTTCTCCAGTTTTCTCCACATTTCCCCACTTTTCCCCTGTGTTAATGCCAAGTTATCTATTGAACACATTGGGCTGTCTCCGTCTAGCTTTTTCACTATGTCACGCATAAATTGTCATTGTCAGTCGTTCGCTTTGTCGTATCTGTCGTCAGTTACTTCAATTTCGGCTTGCTTCCGTTTAGTTTGCTGCTATTTGTACCCAGTATTTACATCAAAACAAAGGGTAGCTTGTTAATATGAATTATTTAAAAGAAAACTGAGACAAAGCAAAGATCTGACAGAGAGATAAAATAACTAAATTAATGACTGAAAGTATGTAGTTAAAGATATAAAGATACTTTAATATATATATGTATTTAGATTTCTATTAAAAGGGAAGGATAAAAGATAATTCTCTCTATAATTTTTAGTGAAATTAACAATGTTGATATATCTAGTTAATAGAATTGTTGCATAAAAGAAAGGTATATATTTAAAGGAAGTTGTTTTGATACAAATCATTAATTTAGTATTTTTTTGATGGGTATATCGCGGTCAACTTTCATTCAGTTGTAATCAGGGTTTTTTGTGTGCCAATTATGTTTTGTTCGACTGTTTACTTTTGATCAAATTGTATCGTTTTTATTATCTATGGGTGCGCTACTTATTAGATACACTGTGGACACTTGAATGGGGTGGAATGGGGAGAAGTGGGTGGTAAGTCATCTAAGCATTGTCTGGTATATAGAAATACGCATTTAAGTCTTGTGTCTCGCTTCGATGGCTTCTCACTCACTCACTTGGTCACCTGTGCGAAGCAAATTCGTGACAATTCTCATTTTTACTTCGCATTCATTTTGAAATTTACAGTTTTTGCTGTTCTTGGAGGGAGGGGAAAATTAATAAACATCTGCCGCTAGATTCTCAACACTGTCGATTATCACTTTTCGACATGCTCTTGACTTTATGGCCAGCATCGGAGATCGGAGATTTGTCGCTGACAACTCGCAACATGTGGAAGCCGTGGTAATTACCGCCATCACGCACATCTCACATAAACATAAAAACGTCTCTCATCTGAACCGGGGGCGGTTCCAAGTTTTCAACATTTTAGTGGCAATTTAAGAAAAAAACGCGTGTAAAAAGTTCTCTCGATGTCAATTTTATTGAAGTTTGGGTTGCTCTCAAATTTTTTAAAAAATCTAGTACACAGAACTTTAGAATAATTAAAGTTTTACTAAGTTTAATGTATATTTTTCGTATCCACTTTGAGTTGAGTCGTTTAATAATCGAATTTGTTTCACTTTTACTTTTTTCACTTTCATTTTATTATGTTTATGATCCATTGTTGCCACAAATTTGATTGCCACTTTTTTAATGGCCATCAATCAAGTGCTTTAAAATTGTAATCCAATTTTAACGATTCCAAAACAATGCAGAACTATTTGGAAATGTGAAATTTACTCAACGCAATATATTTATATTTCCATTTCAGTGTTTATTGTGTGTCGTATTACGAAATTTATGGACATGGCACATGCCACAACAGCGGAGGAGAGGAACAAACATTGCAGCACCCTCTGAAACTGCTCTAAACTACAACTGCAATAGAACTGCCTTTGAAACATTATCGAAATTGAATCACTCGAGCAATTTGTAATGCTACCCCTCCAAGGAAATGTTGCTACCAAAAATCTGGTAGACAAGCTGTCACAGAAAGTAAACGAAGTAGAGCGTAAATGGAGTGCATATGACTAGGAATGAATCTAGATCTGAATCTGGTCTGCTCTGGAGTTGGATAAACATGACCAAAAAATGTAAACATACGCTGTTTATTAGGAAATCTTTTTCACCCTTCAAAGTCGTTGTATTTTCACTTTCTATTTGCATTGCATCAATTTTTGAGTGAATTGGAGAAGCACATAAAAAAAGAAGGGAAACCCCCGCGTGGCAAAGAAAACAAGAGTAAATGAAATTACTGGCACTGCATAAGGACTCTGTTTTGGGGCATCCTGCGGCGCAGCCTGTTGAGTAATGTGACTTCCGCACGCGTCTCGAAAACTGAACTGGAATTAACCCCAGGAGCACACGGCAGCTGCTCAGCACAGGACACAGGAGTTTAGAGCCTCAGGACATCAGCAGCGAGAGTGAAAGGGCTGATATTCAAGTTGTGTTTATCGTAAAGATGGGGGAGGGACCATCTGGATTAGGTCCTGGTCTTCGGTACAGTTCGCTGATTTCATTACTTAGCTGCATGAACTCAACACGGTTGCCAGGGTTGCCACGCCCTGCTCTTGTTCTTGTTGTGACAACCCTCGATGACTCTTTGTCTCCCTGTCTGGCACAATTTTTGTGGCCATTTATTTATCCCGTTCCGTTGCCCACGCAATGGAATGAAGCGCAGTCTTGTTAAGTCGCCGCTTATCTGCAGTTAAGCCCTCAAGTAAACCAAAATAAACAAATACAAATACAACCCTCGGGACTCGGAACTCGAGAACTGTCTTCTTGATATTTATGACCATCTTTCAGCGAAAGAAAAGAAACCAATTTAATGCGTGATATTGTTTTAATAACTTTGCAGTCAAAGCAAAAGACTTGACTTTATGAATATTTGAATATTTTATTTACTTATGTTTGCTTGTTAGATAAATAAACAAAAAATGTATGGGAAATGCTGAATTTGAAATTGAAGAATATGTACATACAGTAAAGGTTCTTTAGAACTCCAATCTAAAAACATATATTTTAACTTAAAGTAAAAATTACAGCTGAAATGATCTTTATTGCCTTTTAAGTAAATATTTTGAGCTCTTCGAAACTTTAATGATTTTTGTAATAAAACAAAATATTTATGTGCAATAGGTTTTTTAAGCTCAGCTAATATACTAAAATATTTTAACTACACAGGTGCCGAAATACAATTAGAAACTGTTTTTAAAGTTTGTTCTGAACGTTTTTAGAAATCAAAAGCGAAAGTTGGCAAAGTGCGCTTAGTTTTTTGGGTCCGACAACACATTAAACTGTATTAATTATAATCATAAACTATAATTTTCACTCAACTCCCAGCTAAAAAAAAGAATCACTGACCGGAAAGTCTGAACTGGGCAAAAAAAAAGAAAGCGTGTGATACATAAGTATAAACATATGTACAAACATACATACATACATAGAGTATGTTTAACACAATTCAACAGAACTCTACTTGAAATTAACTTTATTGACTGAAGGCAATGTCGCCAAATTGTCGCAAAAGGGAAAAACTGAGCTAAAAAGCTGAAACTGAAAAACTGTTTGCCATTTAAAGCGATATGTTGTCACTGAAAAGTCACATGCCACACATGCTACATACATACATAGGTTGTATCGCATGGATCGCACCCAAAGCCAAAGAGTCAAAAGTCCCATGCTCTGTTTATGGTTACAGTTCAGCGCGTTTTGCGTGCATAAAACCAGAATACGAATTCTTCAGCTCGTTGCCTTAACGTTGCGTGGGCGTCTAAAAACTTGACTTTGATGTCAGTCTAAAGTTTTACGGGCGATAATCCAAGTCATTTGTACATACAATATATATTTTTAGGGGCTTCGAAACAAAATTAGACATTTGGCAAAGTAACGAATTAAATAAAAGAAATGTTCGCTTAATTCGCATGTTATTTTATGCAATCTAATTTAAATATTATGTCACACCAACGCCTGTTATTTAAAAAAAAGTCGAAGACTGTGTAAAGCAGGGAATCCACAGGCGAATTTGTTCGTCGAACGTGTTATGTTCGACGAAAGTTCGCATGTTGGTATCGACGAAAAGATTCGCCTGTGGATACCCTGCTTTATTTACTTTTAATTACACTTAAAATTCGTTTCATTTTGATGACGGATTCCGCACTCATTTCGAAACATACATATTTACCGTTAGTCAATTGTTACCATACTTTGTTCAATTTAAATTAGTTTTCTTTAGTTATGAGCACACTCACCCAAACATACATACATATGTACATATTCTCAAGATGTACACGCATGTGTACATGATGTATGCATATTTAATCTTTCGTTGCAAGTTCACATTTAATCTTTTTCTTTCTTTTGCATTCTACACGCAATTCCGTTGTGGAGTTGCTGCAAAATATCTTTAAATGAAACTGGATTTCCTTTCGACATGGTATTTCCATGTGTGTGGGTGTGAGTACGAGTGTGAATGTGTGTGTGTAAAAGTGAGTGCATTTTGCCTTTTGGGTCGCGTGTCCGTGTCCATGTCGCCGAGTGCGACACTTTTCTCTTTTATTGCATTATGACATTTATTTATGATCGCTCTCCCCCCACACAACGCTCACAGACACACACACGCACGCACTCAAACGAGCAAAGGGAGTGTTGAAAAACGACATGCAAAAGTCATTCCAGGGCTGCTGCTCCAATGTCACATTGCCAATGGTCACTTATCCATATGTACATACATACATACATACGTACATGCATTATGTGTATAATTTTATGTACATATGTGCGCATACATACATACATATGTATATGTATAAATTGCTATCAGTTCTCGCTCCACTTACATATGATATTTATGTTCATGTTTCTCCTTTATGCTTCTTACTCCTTACACTTTGCCAGTTTTCTATAGGAATTGTCACGTATTTACACATGCATATGATTGTAAACTCAACACAAGAAAATAGATACATACATACATATACAGTTTGTCAAGAAACACTTTACACACCGAAAATAAATTTAATTTTTTGACTTAAGGTATGAAAATAATAGATTTTTATTCAAGTTAAACCAATTTTTTTAATGCATAACAATTTAATGCTTAGTATTAAGTTAATATGTGAAAAGAAAAAAACAAAAATACAAGTAGGTAACATAAAAAACAACAAAAACTAACATTACTCATTTTTGACACTGTCAAGAAACTCTTTACACTTTTCGTTTTCATTAACGTTAATTCAAAATTTTTGCGATTATAAAATATTTGAAGCTAATTTTAATATTTAGTATGCCCTCCCTTAGCATTAATTACATGCTGGAGCCGTTTTTTCATTGAATGGATCAATTTTGGAAGGTCATATTCAAGGGGGATCTTCTGCCACTCTTCCAGAATAATAGCTTTTAGCTGAATTCGGGTTTTGGGCTGCCTTTTTGCCACTTTTTTCTTCAAATGGGCCCACAAATTTTCAATTGGGTTAAGGTCGGGACTCTGGGGTGGTGTATCAATGACCTTTCCACAGTTGTACAGCAGCCATGTTCGCACATTTAGCTCTTTATGCTTGGGATCATTATCTTGATAAAATTTGAATTTTGGCCTATTGTCCGTAATTAGACCAAAATTTTCCGCGCTGGTCTTCAAATGGGTTTTTAAAATTTGGAGATACTGTTGTGCATTCATTGTATTCTCTATAAATGCCAGATCTCCGACTCCTCGGCTAGAGATACACCTCCAAATCATAACCGACAGTTTTCCAAATTTTACAGTCGGAATGATGTTTCGATTGTCCAGCGCAGTTAACGGCTTTCTCCAGACTCTGGGTGGACCTTCATTGTAGTAGAGCATCATTTTTGTTTCGTCGCAAAATATGACGTCATCCCAGTATTCAATCGGCTGATTGATCATGCTCACTGCGAAAGTGAGACGCTTCTCCACATTGACTGACGAAAGCAGCGGTTTCTTTCGTGCAACTCTTGAAGAGTACTTATGCCGTAGAATGGCTTGGCGTACTGTTTCGTGTGATACGACCAAGTCACATTCTTCCTCAAGCTCCTTGGCAAGAGCTCTGACCGAAATTTGTGGATTTTGGTCAATCTTTCGCATCATTAAGCGGTCTTCCCGTTTGCCAATCTTTCTTTTCCGGCCCCCTCCACTCTTTGTTTCAAGAGTTCCTTCGTTTTTCGCGCGACTCAGAACGTTGTAAATGGTTTTCTTTGCAACAGAAAACATCGTTGTTAGTTCCGCAACCGATTTGCCCAACTGGTGATTATAGTAAATCAATTGGATTTCCTCAAAGGTTAATCTTTTCCCAGGCATTTTGAAAATTTAAATAAACTCCTTTTAAGATGCGCTCTGAGCAAAATTTCGTAACAAAATTGAAAGCAATGCAAAAATAGCGCAGCATAAAGCAACGCAAAAAGCATAGTTAACGGTAAAGCACCGTTTTTTCTTAGAATAAGAGCAAAACGTAACTCGAAAACGAAAAGTGTAAAGAGTTTCTTGACAGTGTCAAAAATGAGTAATGTTAGTTTTTGTTGTTTTTTATGTTACCTACTTGTATTTTTGTTTTTTTCTTTTCACATATTAACTTAATACTAAGCATTAAATTGTTATGCATTAAAAAAATTGGTTTAACTTGAATAAAAATCTATTATTTTCATACCTTAAGTCAAAAAATTAAATTTATTTTCGGTGTGTAAAGTGTTTCTTGACAAACTGTATGTATGTGTACGTATGTAAGTATGTATGTAAATATGTACATTAGAGTGGGTCAATTTTTCGATTTCAAGCGGTTGTCAAAATCGTAATCTTCGACGAATTCTAAGAAGACTTGCCCAAGAAACCATGGGTCTAAAGTCAAAATCGAGCTTCCGATTTTTAACGAGAAATTATGATAATTTTTGACTTTTCATACGATTTTCCATATTTCTCGTTAAAAATCGGAAGCTCGATTTTGACTTTAGACCCATGGTTTCTTGGGCAAATCTTCTTAGAATTCGTCGTAGATTACGATTTTGATAACCGCTTGATATCGAAAAAAATTTATTTTTGCTTCATACAAATTGACCCACTCTAATGTACATACATATGTGTGCGTGTCGCCATCCCAAATGCCAAATGCAAACCCGACTTGAGATACCGAACACGAAACTGGGCTTTGGCTGAATCACACCTTTGTTGCCGTTACTTTTGAAATTGATAAATGAAAAGTCGCACACAGCGACACAAACATATGTATATACATACATACATACATAAATGTACATATGTATGTATGTCATTTGTGCTTAGACTTTCAGCAAACTAAATGCGTCAGCCAAACTGTTGTTGCTGTTTTTTTGAACCAGCTCTGGGTGGCAATTGTGCATAAATCACAGTAAAGCACACACAACAACAAATACCCAAGAGATGCTGTTGTTTTTGTTGCTATTGTCTTTATTCTGCCATTTACTGTGTTTCGCATGTTTTTAGTTTTCTTCGCGCATAATTGTTTTTGTTGTTGTTGTTGTTGTTGTGTGGCAAAGAACAGTTAAGCATATCCAAAGCTTGCGTAATGCAATTAAGTTTCAGAGAGAAAGCCCTTGACATAGTCAACTTACGATCAGGCCAAGTCGAAGAGAGAGAGAGAGATAGACAGCGATAAGTCATCATAATTGTTGTCGAGGCGCAGAACAATTTAAATTCATTCAAAAACTCGTAAACTTAATTACTGTAAAACGAACAACAACAAAACAACACGAGAAATTACAATTGGAACAACAAAATTACATCTTAAATGAAATTCAGTGTCAATGTGATCTGTAGTGTGGGAGGGAGAGGGATGTATTTATGACCATACATATCGTATGCAAATACAGTCATGTTTGTCGCGAGAGCAATTATAGCTAAGAATTGTTCCACGTTAGAATAACAATTCTATTTTTCTTTTATAAATAAATTTTTATTTAACAAAAAATATGTGTCACGATCGTGTAATGTATGTATGTAGATAGTATGTTATGGCTCATTAAAATAATACTTATTCAGGTAGAAACAAAGTATGAACACATATGTAAAGATGAAGTATTTCAGTTAAGATATGTTAGCCCGAGAATTGCTTAAGATAAAGATAATAGATAATAAGATTCTTTTTAATGCTTACCCTTTTTTATTCTTATGTTTACTAAGTAAACTTTATTTACAGAGTATGTTATATTCGTATGTTATGTTATTTACAGTGTATGTTATATACATACATATTTGCATCGAGATGCTGTGTGCATCTAACAGCGAGATGCAAATAGACCATTTTTTCATAAATTAATTATTATCTAAATTTTTATTCCTGCTACTCTATCCTTAATTTCAAAGATTCAAAAAAAGAACAGATTCATAATTAAACAAGCAAAAATTTCATATTTTCAACTGCTCATAAACTGTTTCTAAACGCAATACAAATAAACTTAAGACAACGAAGAATTTTAACTATGAAATGCATCGAAAAGTCTCCCAAGTCTCTCTCACCAAGTAACTCAAGTGTATTTAGTTTTTTTTTTTTTAACTGCATTTGCATCATGAAAGGCACTTTAACGGCTTTGGTACGTGGTGTCTGTTGGCCATTTGAGTTGGCGTTAATCTTGGCCGTCTTGGGTCGGCTTCGAAAATGCGCTGGCGGCAGTGAAACTTGTCCCGGTCAAGAGAGGGCCCTTAAGTGTAAATTGGCCATGTCCAGCGCTAATGGATCGACGCACGCCAGCGCGAAGAAAGGAAAATGGGAAAAACTGCTTTGGAACACAGCCATATAAATGGCAATGAATTGCCAGTGATCGTGCAGGAAAAAACAGCATGGAAAACTTGTTCGACACGAAAACACGCGCCAAAACAATTCCCCAATGCATTGGGAAAGTTGAGAGGCCTCGCCAACAGTTGGAGTAACATATTATGTGCAGTTGGAGACTCGTACCTACGAAGGAACACCGAACTACTCAGATCCTTTTGGATTGTGTCAGTTGTCAGGTATGTGGACAGCTTCCGCCATTCAAGGGGGAGCCAAGTTAGCCAAGTTATTTTATTGAAAGCGCTCTCATCAAATTATAATCGAGCTCACAAGGTTTCAGGCTTAAGAAAACCAGGCAAAACAAAACTGCAAGCTTGAAAATATTTTTATCTATAAACAAGGTGCAAGATAAATAAAAAAATAAAATTGAAAATTCGTATAAGAATACTGAAGTACAAATGCTCTTTCAATATTGGATAAAAACTTTTATAAGAAGTAAATTGTAAAAGGTTGTATAGGGTTATTTTTCTGAAAAGACAAGCCATGTCATACAGCTAGTATACTCTTCGAGAGGGTATGAAAATCAACAGAGAGTCAGCTCGGAGTCGGAGTCAGTTAGTCAACAGTTGGTCGGGTTGCTTACATTGTTGTTGTTGCTGTTGGGGCTTTCAAGCTGGCCAACAACTGCAAACAGTTGGTAAACTTGAAAACTGGTAACTGACAGGGCAACAGAGAACGATACATATACGTATAGAGATGGAGAGGAAAAGAGAAGGGGAGAAGACCGGTTTTCGCTGACTTGAAAAATGCACAAAACAGAAAAGAGACAAAAGCAAAAGCATAAACACAAACGCTGGCAATCAAATGAGGCTTGGCAGTCGCAAAAGAGGTCAAAGTTGATCATGGCAGTCACAGATACCTCAGTAAAAGAATTATATGTGACAAACTTTTTTTGCTCCTCTTCGCGTTTCAGGTAAAAATACTTTATTTCTGAGAATGCAGTTTGGTTTAGTGATATTTTGTCATGTATAAGCAACTATGATTTCCCCAATATCTGCATATTCGGTTTACCGTTAGCTCAAAAAGTAAGCGAGCCTTTGGCATTTGGTTATAAAGAATTATATGTGACATTTACATTTAGCCCACTGCTGTTGCTCGATAGTTGGTTTTAAAAGGATGAATTGCAATAATTTTAATTCTTATTAAAAAGTTAACATACATATATGTTAAAAAATCCATTATCTTACTTTTTTGTGTATAACAGTTTGCAAAATGCCTCGTGGAACTAGCATTTTAGGGCATGAACAAGGATTAATCCTTGGAATGCTTGAAAGCGGTTCCAAAAATATTGAAACTGCTAAGAGACTCAATCGTCATAAGAATACAGTAAGTAATTTCCTTAAAAATCCAAGTGAACATGGAACAACACCACGCAGTGGACGGAAAACCGATATAGACACCCGATACAAACGTCAAATCCGCCGATTTGCCACCGTGGATTCAATGAGCAGTGGACAGATTAAGGCGTAATTGGGACTTAACGTAACAAGGAGTAAATTTATTCAAATAATCTATGAAAATCCAAATCCTAGACATACTCTTTGGTCCCTAAACTTAAGCTTTTACTTTGCCAAAGTAGGGCGCGCATGGACCTCGTACACAGAGACCAATTCTGGGAAAAGGAATGGCACAATATTATTTCCAGTGACAAAAAAAAGTTTAATCTGGGCGGTCCTAATCGTTTTGAGTGATATAGGCGAGATATGCGACTGGATCGATGCACCTGTTAAAAGCGTGGTCAAAGTGGTTGGCCGCTAACGGTATAGGCCACGTTTTGCTATATGGGAAAGAGTATAATATGGTATATATTGACAAGAGAGAATGCCGAAATGTATGAGGATTAATTGGACGACGAGTTGGCGTAGTTTGGTGGTCAGTTTTTTGGCGATGGCTGGACCTTTCAGCAGGATATTGTGCCAATACCCTGTGAAAAGCTGAGTTTCGAGTATTTTATTGAACAATTATCCCAGTTTAAAGGGACCAGCAATGGGTTCGGACTCCAATTCAATTGAGGATCTGTGGGATAAACTATCCGCTATAGTCTTAAAAAATTGCCGGCAGTCTGAGACAGCAAAAGATCTAAAATTGGCAACAGAACAAGAATGGTCAAAAAATTACCCTCCCACTTAAAGCCTCCCACATCAACACCAAGCCATTTCGTCAAAAATCTATTCTAATAGATAATGTAAGGTCTATTAAAGATTAATTTTACTAAATAACATCAAATTTAATAAATTTAAGTTAATTAAACCGTTAATTTGAACATAATATGAACAATCACATATAATTATTTATAATGAAGTAAAAATTCAGATTAAGTTTTGTCTGTATTGAAATAAGATTTCTGAAACTTTTTTTCTTGTTTTAGTTTTCTATTACTATAAGCAATAAAACTGCATACCACAAATTTTGTAACTTGCACTTGTACATTTCTAATTCAACAAAAATATGTGTCACATATAATTCTTTTACTGAGGTACACACACACACACACACTCACACGTACATATGTATGTACTCAAGAGTGCATACATGAGTGTATATATCAACAAAATTCTGGTAGACTCTAATAAGTATTCAATTACTCATGGAGTTTGCATTTTATTTCCGTACTGAAAAGTGAATAACCAGGTATATAACTGAAAAGAAAAGAAGTCTCTCACACTCAACTACATATGTATATCAGAGGTATTGTATATAATTACAGTCATAACAGAACCATTAAAATGCAATTGTTGTTTCTACACCCCAGCATAATTATACTTTGATTATAGTATATGATAATTTGACCCAACACCTTTTCAAATTATCTACCAAGACAGCGATCCCAGTTAAAGGTAATTGGGTAAAGGTAAGGTAAGTCTTTATTTTAGCCATTAAATAAATCAAATTTCAGAATTTTTGTTTTATTTGCCATTTTCGACTTAGCAAAATTTATAAGCGTAATCTATTGAGACGCCAAAACGAACCAAATTGACAGTTAGTAAAGTTTTGACGAACTTTAGGAAATTTAAAATAATCTAAAATGACCACGGGGCAGGTATGAAATTATTTAGATATTTTATGCAAGTGTAAGTGAAAAATGTAAATGTAGAATCATTTAAGACGTCAAACAATAATTAGAATGACATTCAGTATGAACATCGGTAGAGTTTTGACCGAGTTTTGAATTTTCCAAATAATCGGAAAAATGTAAAGAGATATGTAAGTATGAAAGAAAAACTGAAATTTTTTAGAAATTTAAGTTTCTAAATATACATATACAAATTTATGTGCAGAATTTAAAACGAGGTAACTATAGCTCTTTAATATATAAGTAGTTAGATGATAATTTAAGAAGATGCATCCGAAAAAATATGCCTTTTCAAGTATCTACTATTTTAATTTACTATTACTATTTTTAAGATAATCCTTGATATTCTTCAGTTAATATTATTAAAGTAAAGCTGAAACAACTTGAAATCTATTTATTTGGGACTGCAGCTAAATGGAACTTACAAATGCCCCGGGTCGTAATTTAATTTGAAGCCAGCTAAAACGTCATTGAGCTGTCATTCTGAGGCACTAGACGAGGCAGTCTTCAAACTGAAATTCCGTCAGACACATTTACATGTAAGTACTACATACATATGTATGCATATACATGATTATTTCAGATTCAATTAAAACTCGCCCCTTTTTTGAGGGAACGCTGTGATTGACAGTGAACTGGGCCTTAAGCTACCACAAAATATTGATAGAGAGCAGGCAGCAGGAGTTGCCGAGTTCTAGGAATTCAACTGGGTCTATTAACAGCTCTCGACATGGCGGCATATTGTTTGAAACTTCATTATAAATATGTACATATGTACTCATAGGCATTACTCTGTTAGGGCTATTCCGTCGCAATTCCAATTCAAATCAATTCAAATCAAATCTGTTCGACTTGTTTTCCAGTTTCGGTTTATTTAAAGGTCATGCCCGGCTCTGCATGTCTATAAAAATCATATTAATTATCAAAAATGTGCCGGACATTTATCAAAAAGGCAAAGCGCATTCATTTACCAAAGTGTCAGAGAAATATTTCACACAAAATGGGCAAACCCAAAGCTAATACAACGATTTTAATTAAGAGCGCCCATATTATTTATGACTCTGTGAGAATTTACAATAAGCAAGGAAGAGGAGGAGAGGAGGAAGTGGGAAGGAGACTTGAACAGACGCCCCTGCAGCTTTTTGATATTCAAAACAAAATCTTTGATACTTTGTATGTATATTTCTCGATCAAAAACTTAATAATAAACTTTACATTCACTCCTTCCCGCGCTGTTTGTGACTGTCCCAAAAGCAGAGTTGTCCCCTCGTTTCCCTCATTATGCAGCCACATCCAGAAGCACATCCGCATCTGTATTTGTATTTGTATCTGCATCTGCACACGCACGAGATTTACAATTGCCCATAAATCTTTGGGCTGCGTCTGCGCCATCCACTGACAGTGGCAGTTGCCCATTAAGCGACACCAGGAATCAAAACATTAAAAGTCTTCTACTTGGAGATGGAGATGAAGGTGGAGGTGGAGGAGTTACGGGAGACGGCGTCTGATGGCACTTGCTTTCGCTTTTCATGGCAAATATCAGGGGGGAATCAGACGGGCAGCTTCATAAGTAGTAATTCCAGTGACTGCCACATGCAACATGTCTGTCGTCTACTTACAGATACAGATACATACATATATGCATCTTTGAGTTTGTTTACTTTCCTGTCATAAAACTTAAATGCGCACTTTGGCGCTAATTTAGACGGACGCCGTTTTCGCCCAACGAGTCTGATTCCGATTCCGATTCTCATATTCTCATTCCGATTCAGATTCTAGTTGTGGATGTGCCTAATTGGAAGTTTTGGCTGACGACCAAACGACGACACACGTTGACACCCTACCCTTGTCCATGCCCGCCCTTTTCAGTCACCAAGTCTCCAGTCAACTCTGTCTGTCTGTCTGTCTGAAAGTCATTGCCATTTGAACGTCAACAAGGAGTGAAAATCTCTACCCATGACATGGCCTGGGAAATACACAAAAAAAGGGGGAGCATTCCAAATAGATATTTCTAAAATCGGAATATTGTAGAGTATGGATAATTGCAAGATCGTTTAAAAACAAATTTCATATTTGCAGAATCTTAATGATCTGCGAGATTATAAATGACGCATGTGTTTTTTAAAGATAATTTATTAGAAGTATTTTTCTTTCTTTTCAAAGTAGACAATCGACTATTGGTTCATTAAAGATTAATTTAAGAGGAGTTAGGTATAAAATTTGATATTAAATTTCTTGTTATACTTGCATTAGTAAAAAGAATCTATTTTTATAGGATTCTGATAAGGTTATACAATTAATTCAGTAATGACAAAATTATGGAAGAGGGAATCGTTAAACAATTTTAATCATATAACTCAATTAGATAGCTCCAAATTTAGAATATTGCAAAGTATGTATAATTTCAAGATTGTTAAATAAATAATTATAATTACAATGGTTTTCTCAGAATGTGAATTTAAATTAAACTTAAGAATTAAATTTCTTTTTTATTTCAAAACTTTTCATTCATCGATCTGTATTTTTGCAAATATCAAATAAAATATATTTAATCAATATTAAAATTTTTAATTATAATCATTACTTACTTTTCTTATTTGATTAATAAGATTGCCAATTAATGATCTGAATTGTTGCAGCTATTAATGAATAATTTGAATTATAATTATTATTATTGTCATTCTTTTCAAAAATGTTCCCTTTAATTATTTGCATTGTTGCAACAAAATTCAAGTATCAATAGAAGTTTTCATTACCTTCTGCGACGACGACTGTGGAGCAACCCTTTCGACGATCTAAGACTAATTGCAATTGCACGACGGCAGCAGCTGCTTCTGAATTGTATCTGTGTGTGTGTGCTTGAGTGTGTGAGTGTGGCGACGAATATATTCGAATAGTATATTCAGAGTCATTGAAGTGGCGGCAAAAATATATTTCGAGTGCAAAGAGGGGTGACTTAATGGTTAGGGGCATGGCAATGGCAAGGGTGTGGAATGTGCAACAAATAAATCAGCAAATGGTAACAAAACAGAAATCGGAAAACAGAATGCAAAAACTAAATCAAAAGAGAACTGCAAAGTCGCTCTGGGCAGCTGCTGCTGCCAAATCGACAAAGCCAAAAAGTTGGACTTGTTATTGTTGCTGCTTGTGCGCATAATTAGCAACAGCAACAAGAACAAAAACAACATCGACATCGACAAAAGGAGTGCAAGTTTGAGGCATGCAACCTAAAGAGGTCGCGCATGCGCCGCACGCTGCGATTAAAGTCCAACAGAGGGCCAACGAGTGAGAGAGAAAGAGATAGAGTGAAAAAAGGAAACTGCAGTAAGTCAAGCAATTGTTTTGCCAAATTGTTGGATTTAATCTTAATATTCCTTATTTTTACTTGTTCTATACATATCATATATTATAATAAAATATAAATTAATTTAATTCAAAGAAAATGTTTCCCTGTCAAAACATTTACATGACACACTGTATGCTTTATCTACCTTACTTTTCTCGTGATTGCAAACTGAATCAAAGTGTTGAATAACGGCAAAATCGGTACGGGTCGATTGGTCGACTGGTTAATTGCCGAGTCTCAATTTTCAACATTGTGATTGGAATTGGGATTTGAATTCGTGACTCATGGCGAGCTCAGGACGTGGCAGCGGAAGTTGATACAGGAGCATGACATACGTATGTATGTGTATGTTGTGTATGTATGTTTATGTATGTGGCATGTCGGCTACGCTTGACCCTTCAGTTTGGCCAGAGAGCCTGACCCCCAGACCTGTTGCCTGTTGCATTGTGAGTTTCAGTTTTGGATTAGAGTTTGTCATCGCTTCGTCGCGGGCTTTTACATTTAAAGTTAGCCTTTAGGGGTTTTTAGTTTTAACATTTTGAATGGGTGAAAACGGGTATTACAGATTTGTGCAAATGTATGTAACCTAGTCTAAAAATGTTTAAGAATTTCAACTATTACAACTTATCAAAAATTTAAGAGAATGTCTTATTGATCATGTTAGAATCAGCTTATTAATTTAACATTAAAATTGTTAAAGATTTATCAATTTATCTAATAATAAATCTCATTTAATGATAGTTTCAAATTTCTATATAATCACTGCGGACGGCAGTTCGCGCTAGTGACGAAAGCAGCACGAAGTGTGCGAAAGCGACTAGCATATATACACAGGAAGAATGGAAAATTTGCTATGACGATCGGGTCGAGTTATATATCGATCGAAAGGTATCAATTTAACTTACAAATGTGCATACTAAGACTTTAGGAAACTCACCTAGTTTGTGAGAAAAACAGGTGTAAATGGGAGGGTCAAAATTTAAATGATTGGAGCAAATGGGGCCGTTGGAGCCTTTTTGATTTTTTTTTTAATTTTTTACTATTCTAATACGCGTCGAATGACACCTTGATCATCAAAATCCGATCAATGGTTCAAAAGATAATTAATTTTGAAATTTTTGGTGCCCTTCTCAAAACGAGATGAAAAGTCAGTCTGTTTGTCTGTTTGTTTGTCTGTTTGTTTGTCTGTTTGTTAGTATCAAATCGTTGATTTAGCTCAAAAGTTTGAATGAGGACTTTTTTCCGATCAATAATCTAGAAACGTTTGCTCCACGACTTTTTCGAAAAATCGCTAGTTTAGCGGGAAATCGCTAAAACCCGCTAAAATTAAAAGTGTCCATAGTGTCCAAACAATAAAAGCTACAGATATGATCTATATGTCGTTGGAAAGGTACTTTGAAGGGCTCTTAAGCATACCTTCGAACTTTTTGTCTAAAGTACACAGGTAAAAATCTACAGGTGAAATAAGGTAATTTTTTCCACATTTTGGCGGTTTTCGAGAAAACGCCGCTAACGATTTTTTTTTAATTTTATATATGTTTGAGCTTGTAAAATTTCGCGTTTTTTGATATATCATACATAAAGTTTTGTTAATTGGTTTGGAAGATATAACCTGTTAACTGAATATATACGTTTAACTTTGAATGGGAATAGGACAGCAGCAGCAAAGTGTCATAGCAGTCAGAGTTGAAGAGTGCTGATAGCTTTTGCGCTGGGCATGTGTGTTTGTAAAGGGGACCAGTGTTGCCAGACAGTTTACTTAACTGTACAAACAATAAACAAAGTTGACAAAGCTATACTGTCAAAAAATATTAAAATTTCAAAATTTCCGATGTCTTATTCAAAAACTTCTGATATCCCATAAAAAACCTCTTTACAAGGTAAAAGTCTAGTGACGAAAACATTTTCATGCCCCAAAATTTCTGATATCCAATTTTGAATTAATCGAGGATTGATCGCGGATTGATCGAGGATTGATCGCGGATTGATCGAGGATTGATCGAGGATTAATCGAGGATTGATCGAGGATTGATCGCGGATTAATCGAGGATTGATCGCGGATTAATCGAGAATTGATCGAGGATTAATCGCGGATTGATCGAGGATTAATCGAGGATTGATCGAGGATTGATCGAGGATTAATCGAGGATTGATCGCGGATTGATCGAGAATTAATCGAGGATTGATCGCGGATTGATCGAGAATTAATCGAGGATTGATCGCGGATTGATCGAGGATTGATCGAGGATTGATCGAGGATTGATCGCGGATTAATCGAGAGATTAATCGAGGATTGATCGCGGATTGATCGAGGATTGATCGAGGATTGATCGAGGATTGATCGCGGATTGATCGAGGATTGATCGCGGATTGATCGAGGATTAATCGAGGATTGATCGCGGATTGATCGAGAATTAATCGAGGATTGATCGAGGATTGATCGAGGATTGATCGAGGATTGATCGAGGATTGATCGCGGATTAATCGAGAATTAATCGAGGATTGATCGCGGATTGATCGAGGATTGATCGAGGATTGATCGAGGATTAATCGAGGATTGATCGAGGATTGATCGAGGATTAATCGAGGATTGATCGAGAATTAATCGAGGATTGATCGCGAGGACTGATCAATCGATTAATCCTCGATCAATCCTCGATCAATCCGCGATCAATCCTCGAACAATCCGCGATCAATCCTCGATCAATCCGCGATCAATCCTCGATTAATTCTCGATCAATCCGCGATCAACCTCGATCAATCCTCGATCAATCCTCGATTAATCCGCGATCAATCCTCGATTAATCCTCGATTAATCCTCGATCAATCCTCGATCAATCCTCGATCAATCCTCGATCAATCCTCGATCAATCCGCGATCAATCCTCGATCAATCCTCGATCAATCCGCGATCAATCCTCGATTAATTCTCGATCAATCCGCGATCAATCCTCGATTAATCCTTGATCAATCCTCGATCAATCCGCGATCAATCCTCGATTAATTCTCGATCAATCCGCGATCAATCCTCGATTAATTCTCGATCAATCCTCGATCAATCCTCGATCAATTCTCGATCAATCCTCGATCAATTCTCGATCAATCCGCGATCAATCCGCGATTAATCCTCGATTAATCCGCGATCAATCCTCGATTAATCCGCGATCAATCCTCGATTAATCCTCGATTAATCCTCGATCAATCCTCGATTAATCCTCGATCAATCCTCGATCAATCCTCGATCAATCCTCGATTAATCCGCGATCAATTCTCGATCAATCCGCGATCAATCCTCGATCAATCCTCGATTAATCCGCGATTAATCCTCGATTAATCCGCGATCAATCCTCGATTAATCCTCGATTAATCCTCGATCAATCCTCGATTAATCCTCGATCAATCCTCGATCAATCCTCGATCAATCCGCGATCAATCCTCGATCAATCCTCGATCAATCCTCGATTAATCCGCGATCAATCCTCGATTAATCCTCGATTAATCCTCGATCAATCCTCGATCAATCCTCGATCAATCCGCGATCAATCCTCGATCAATCCTCGATCAATCCGCGATCAATCCTCGATTAATTCTAGATCAATCCTCGATTAATCCTCGATTAATCCTCGATTAATCCGCGATCAATTCTCGATCAATCCGCGATCAATCCTCGATCAATCCTCGATTAATTCTCGATCAATCCGCGATCAATCCTCGATTAATCCGCGATCAATCCTCGATCAATCCGCGATCAATTCTCGATCAATCCTCGATCAATCCGCGATCAATCCTCGATTAATCCGCGATCAATCCTCGATTAATCCTCGATTAATCCTCGATTAATCCGCGATCAATTCTCGATCAATCCGCGATCAATCCTCGATTAATCCGCGATCAATCATCGATTAATTCTCGATTAATCCCCGATCAATCCTCGATTAATCCGCGATCAATCCTCGATTAATCCGCGATCAATCCTCGATTAATCCTCGATCAATTCTCGATCAATCCGCGATCAATCCTCGATTAATCCGCGAGGTACAGGATTCATCGCGGAATCATCGCGGATTCATCGAGGATTCATCGAGGATTCATCGCGCATTCATCACGGATTCCTCATGAATTCCTCCTCGGCACATTGCGCTAAAATGTCTCAATTCTTCATACCAAATAACACTCACTGTTTTGCGCAGTGCCGAATGCAAAAATTTTGTTTAAAATAATTTATGTGTAAAACTTAATATTATTCGTCACAAAATTGGATATCAGAAATTTTGGGGCATGAAAATGTTTTCGTCACTAGACTTTTACCTTGTAAAGAGGTTTTTTTATGGGATTGTATATACACGAGCTCTGTTTCTTTTACTTGTCTCTGTTGTATGCTCAAATAATGATAATGTTAATGTTAAGTTAAGAAATGTTAGTTTAGTCAACAGAACGTAAGCTTTATACAGAGACTTTAAGAAAAATATTATTATCAAATCCTGAATTTCCCTGCTTTTACGCTGAGTATCTTCTAGTCGTGCACTTCCGACATGAGCATAATTATTTTATATTTTTTATTATTGTTTGACTGAGTCTGTGCTTTGTTTGGTAATGACTTGACCAGGGCATGTGCTTCAATTCGAGTTGAACGAACTGACGAAGAGTTATGTGTAGTGTTGGGCTCAGCGGATGTTGATGGAATACTCGTGCTGCAACATATATAGCTATTGTTGCACATGAACATGTCACACTACTAACAAACAGTTGGAAGTCTCTTATCAATCCAGTTATTGAGATAAAAGTTCACAAGATAAGATATGATTCGGAGTTTATTTATGAGCATTCTCATGGTAAATAAGAACAATCAGTGAAGTCTATGTATGTGTCACATTCTCTTGCCAATCTGTACTTTACTCCAACCAGGTTATCGTAGAGTATTACCTTTTAGTTCTATTTATAGAAATGTCACCTTCTGTTGACAGATAACATAGCGCAGGGAAAAACGCAACACTTTTGAGGTAAAAGATATCTGAATAAGAGATTTTTATTAAGAAAACAACTAATTTTCATAAGGAATACACAACATTAAGACTCAAAATTTCGCTTAAACTAAGTATAAAAATTAAAAATAAGCTGCAATTTTCACAATATTAAAATATGCTAAAACAAGCTTAAAATGCGAATATTTTTGTGTACATTTTGGACTTAACTTCGTACTGTTGAGTCCAAATTTAAATGGTAATACAAAAAATAACAATAGTATTGCCAAATGTGACACAATGCAGCGTGTGAAAAGACGCTACCAAATTGTCTCAGACTTGATTAGGCCAACAAAGAGGCAGACAGAAAGAGAACGACAGAGAAAGAGGGAAAGAGAGGGAGTAAGTGAGATTTGTCTGTTGTCCGAAACCAAAGTTGATTCAGAAATTAACATTTTATTTACATTTTCTAAGAGTCAATGTGACTTTCGGTATCTTTATACTTGTTCACAAAATAACGAATTTATTTCTTAATTATTAAATGGAAGTCGCGTCATCGGAACGAGCTAAAAAGAAAAACAAATGAAATCATGTTGCAGTAGATTGTGTTCTTTGTGATTGTGCAATTTTCTTAAAATAATTAATCAGCAAAATTGTTCACGCTTGGTTAATGTATCGAATAACCGAATTAACGAGTAATTTGATACTTAATTACATTTGTCATGTTTTCTACTCATTTGCTGCCTACTTTTGAGCTGCTAGCTGGGGTTTATATTTAAAATTAAAGAACATCTGAATTAGCCAGGCTAAGCAAATGAGGGAACGAATACAACTTTGTTGGTCAACAGGTGCAACAGTCGAGGCAGGCAACTAAAAAGAGGTACAGACATTCAACCTGAACAAGCTGCATGATAAACACGGCAAAGCGGATGACACCTGTTTGAGGTTGTTTATCATGATAATGACGGGGACATGAACACACACTCACACACATGACACACACACACAACAAGAGGCAACCCAAAAATTTGTAGGTGCATGAGAGTTAAACAAAACTGCAGCGGGAAATGCAGTCGAGTGTGTAAAGTGAAGTTGAGGTCGCCTTAGGATGTGTGTGTGTGTGTATGTGTGTGCCATTGGGGTGTGGCCATAACAACGACGGGAGCTGATTCTTCATGTCCAGTTGCCGCTTCGCTTGGCTGCGTCTTGGGCCTGGGAAATTGTTAAAAGTGCCGTCGCGTAATTGACCTTTTTCGGTCACATTTTCCACACAACGTATGAAAATGGAATTTCAATATGAATACACGTCAGGGCCACGCCCACAGCAACAACTACAACAACAATTAGAATTTCAATTGTCAATGTTTTATGATTATTTTACAACAAATGTCACCACTTGATTTGCATAACAAAACAACAAAACAAAATAAAACATTGCCCAACTAATGCAATAAAAAGTAAACAATTTCAGTGGCAACCCTCTGGCATTAACACACAATATACATACAATGCAAGTACACATGGTCATGTATGTATGTATATTTGGTGCTAGCCAAAGTTTGTTTACTCATTGGCAGCTCCAGGCAAGCGCAACTAATTGTGAGCACCAACTATTACCATTTGCCATATGGAAGCACCTTTTCAGCTTTTCGCCCTGGAGCTGATGCGGATGCAGCCATAACAACAACAATTTGGTGGGAATTCGGAATTCTGCTTAGCCAACACTTTTCAAAACTGATATGCCCTGTAGCCAAGTGGGCAAGCAGGTGTATTAAGGTCATCATTTGGCAACAGGCAGAAGAAAATATCTCATATATATTATATTAATTTTTTTACCATACAAATTTATCTGTTATTTTCTTTGGCCTTTAACAATGAGAGAAAATGAAATTTAAATTATAAGTATCAGCTCACAAAATGAAATTAATAAAAAAAAATTAAAAACATCTATTTAATTGAGAAAAGCTAAATTTTTGCGCTAGGAACACATATTTTTGCAGAAATTATGGGGGTGCCACAGAAATCGTTTCGTTTCAATTTCACTTAAATTTCATACAAAATTAAGTGAAATTCAAGCGAAAGCGATTTCTGTGGCACCCCAGATAAAATGTAACATATTTTTATATTAGAAATGATCTATAACTGAATAGTATATTTATTCTGATTAACATAAGTCTCTCTACTTTTTTTATATTTTCAACAGCGTTGCATACAGAGTATCTCATAGTCTAGCTTACTCGACTGCAGTGTTCCAGTTTTGTTTAATTTATGGGAAATTTGCAAGAGCTTAAGTTCGAAAATTGTTTCGTTTACTCCAATCTTATGGCATTTTTATGCTTTGTTTAGAAGCCAAGCGATCGTTGATCTATATTCATCTAAATACTTTGTATTATAAGTATTATGAAATGAAATGCGATAATTTTCCTTAAAAACTGAACTGAAAAAATAAAAAAAAGAGACCAACGCAGAGCCCAACCCAATTTCTAAACCATAACCATAACCATCTTTAATGCCCTTGTTTTGGTTGTTTAAACAAGTTGAAAAATGGTGGGTTGACGTTTTGTCCGTGTGAACGATTTTCGACTCGACTCGTTGTTTATTTGAATTTCGCGCTTCATTTGCTTTTCGGCTTCAGTGACGCGTTTCCGGTTCAATACAAAACTAAAGAAAAGAGCAACAATAAAACATGCGTGGTTTTCACAAACATAGTTCGATTGGAATTTAATTTGCTTAAAATGCTTTTTGCCAAAGTCCGAGTAATTGAAATGCGTGCAGCGATGGCCCCAAAATGAGCTAATGGAATGGAATGTGCGTGCGCACGCGCCACTTTAAACTCTAGGCCTTCCAGTCACCCCCCACTCCCTCTCTCTGCCCCCTTTGTCCACCTCTTATACCGCCCAAAAATATTTCATTGTGCAGCAAGCGGAAGTGCACTGTCAGAGACGGCTTGCTTTGAAGCCACCGTCCGTGGCAAGCGGATTGACTGTTAAATGTTGAATGTTAAATGTTGCAGTGGCACGTCCAGCAAAGCACCAAATTAACAGACAACTAAACGGCAGACTTGAAACGATTTTTATGGCATACTTATTTCCATAGGCAATTGCACTTAGAGTCACAGTTGCAGCGCCATCTCAGCCCCAGGTCGTAGCCAAGTCAAAACATTCATTCTCAAACCCAAAGCCCGAGTCCAAAGGCAACTACAAAAGCGACAAGCGACACGTGACCCCATTCTTGGCTTAAGCGTTGCGTAAAATGCAATTTACGCAGAAAACACAAAACAAAAACATAATAAACAAAACAAAAGCAATGCCAAACGAGAAACAAATGCAAAACGCAGCATAAACTACAGCAAAAAGCAACAATTTAGCACTGACCGATTGCAGCGGCACCCTTTATTTACTGCTTGTTACATTTACATTTATGTATAATTTAATTTCTTTCTTTTCTTGACAGCAAATAATTAAAATATTAAATTCTATTAATAACTTTTTGAAAAGAAAACCTCATACCCATTAGATTTATTATTACCCGCAAAATCGATCAGATACTAGCAGAAAATAAAAACTTAAATGAACTTTTATTTATTAAGACAACATAGCCCAGTTATTATAGAAAATAAAATAAAAAATGCTACATACTTATGCTAAATTGGAGAAATAAAATGCATAAAAAAATTATTGTTAGCTACATTAAATAATTTTAACACTTTAAAATTGTTGAAGATATGCAGACTTGGTTTTTATGTTTATTATTTAAAATTTCATTCAGAGGCATCTTAGTTGATAGATCAACAATTTCTAATAATTCACAGAATTAGCATAATTATTATTTTTATAAAAAAGAAAATTATTAAAATTAGTCTAGGACTCTTTTTTCATAGTGCCGTTTTTTTAATGCATATATAAATTAAAATCAAGATATTTTTCAAAATCGACATCAATTCCTATTCAATTTAAGAGCCGTTTATTTCAATGCATATTTACATTTTACTAACCATATGAATAGTTTCAAATTTGACATTAATTTCTATACATTTTACATCAAATTCTCTATTCAGTAGCTATCAAACACCTTATTTAGATATTAAAAAACGGGAATAAGTCTCTTCAAAAAATATCAAACACCTTAAAAAGACATTAAAAAACTATCCATAGTTTATCTCAACTCAACTTTTATCTCAACGATATTTTCAAATTTAACATTAATTACTATGAATTTTACATGAAAATATCTCCCAGATAGAATCGATCCTTAGTAGTAGCTTTGCTTTTTATCTCACACAGCAGATTTTTGTTGGAGTAAAAACTAAAAATTAAAGAGTGAATTAGTTTAATTTTCATTTTAAATTAAGTACTTATAAAATGGCATCGCTGATGCTGCTGCGATCGATTCAAAGACAGTCAGATCGTAGAATGTCCAGTAAGTGCGGTAAAAAGTCGGCTCTAAAAGAGCTGGGGAAAGTGACGACAATTGTTGCCGATACTGGTGACATTGAGGAACTGAAAAAGTATAAAACGACAGATGCAACAACAAATCCATCAATTGTATTGGCCGCATCCAAAAAGGAAAGCAATCTGAAATTCGTATGCGAAGCCATCGAGTATGGAAAGTGTCAGAAGGGATCTATAGATAAACAAGTATCGGAAGCTGTGGATTACTTGACCGTATCAATGGGAAGCGAAATTCTAAAGATTGTGCCTGGCAGAGTGTCGACAGAAGTCGATGCTCGTCTCTCCTTCAACGTCAAGGGGAGTGTGGAGAAGGCATTGAAATTAATTAAGCTATACAGTGACCAACAGGTAGAGAAGAAGCGGATTCTTATCAAGCTGGCATCCACCTGGGAAGGCATCCAAGCAGCCAAAATTCTGGAGGAGAAACACGGCATACACTGCAACTTGACACTCTTGTTCTCAATGGTCCAGGCAATAGCTTGTGCCGAAGCGGGAGTTACCCTAATCTCGCCATTTGTTGGCCGCATTCTGGATTGGTATGTGGCCAACACGGACTGTAAGAACTTCGAGGCACAGTACGATCCAGGCGTAATATCAACGACCCAAATCTACAATTACTACAAGAAGTTTGAGTACAAGACAGAAGTGATGGGCGCATCCTTCAGAAATATTGATCAGATCAAGGCATTAGCTGGCTGTGATCTGCTGACCATAAGTCCTGCCATGTTGGAGCAACTGGCCAAGGATGAGAGTGACGTGGAGCCCTGTTTATCATTCGAGTGTGCCAAGAAAATGGACATTCCGAAAGTATCTGTAGACGAGGCTGAGTTTAGATACAAGCTCAATGATGACGCCATGGCCTCGGATAAATTATCTGATGGCATTCGCAAGTTTGCAGCGGATACTGTGAAACTGGAGAACTTGATTAAAAAATATTTCAGCTATTAAAAAAAGTATCTATAAGTATCTAAAGTATCTATATACGCATTTAAGCGTCAAACTGCACATACCAAAAGAGCTTACAAAGGGCCGCGTTGTAAAAGCAATTTGTAATTTCATTCTGGCCAAGTTGGTGTTGTCAGAGGTGGCAGTGTGGTGGTGGTGCAACTACTAAGCGGATCCAAAAAGAGCGCACGCATTGCAATTGGATTGTTTGCCTCTTTTGTTGCCTCGTTGTTGCGCCTCGAGCGAGTCTCAAATAACAATAGACCAATTGGTCAGTCCATGTTCATGTCCATGTCTTTGGCCTGACATCAAATTCCCAAATGATCGAGCAATTTGTCAAATGCTCGACTTGCGTCCATTAGTGCTCCACTTGGATTATTACACAACAATGCAAAGATTTCCAAATTCTTACCAACAACTGGCAACAACACATGTAGATACTTTTGTATCTTTTTGCTGGGTGAGAAACGTCTTAGGTCGCACTCAAAGTCCAATCGGGTTTTAGAGACTGCATTTGGTGCGAGATTTCGCGCTGTGTGGCCCCCGGATGGCTTAAGTGCCTCATAAAGTGAAGGGTCTCTGTGGTAATTGTAATTGTTTTTCTGGAAGACGCTTAGATTATGGATTATTGTGACAACTGAAACCCTTTCAAGATATCTGCTCTGCAACTATGGATTGTCCGACCTTTGGTCTAGTTTGCCGGGCAGCCTTAGAAGCGTTCACTTTTGGCCACTTTTATGCACTGTAAACTGAGTCTTTTGTGTCAATGTTTTTTTTTTTTTATTTTGTTTTTATTTATTTTTTTGTTTATTAGAAACGTTGGCAATGCGGGTTGCTCGATACTCAGCGCCAGTCCAAGTCTACAAACGAAGTCTGCTCCAATTCGTTGACTTTTCTATTTGTTGGCATTGTCTTTGTTTTTTATTTGTATTTTTTATTTGTATTTTTTCTTCGCTGTCTCAAATGTCTTTATTTTGTTTACTTCCATTTGTCGTCGCTGTTTCTGTTTCTTTTATTTCAATTAAGCAATTTTTACCAGCGAAACCTTTGAGTCGTCGCTTTTAAAACCAAAATTTTTTGCCGTTCTGATTTGAATTTCTGCAGCGTCGTCAAAAACCCGCAACACAAACCGATTTATGAGTTTTTGCCTTTTCGGACTTAACACAAGGTTTACCGCATGCCACATATAATAATAAATCTACATATATGTAAATATCTAGTGTTGCATAACCTCGCGAATTCTAAAATGCAGTACAGTCACTTCATATTTTATTTTAATTTAAGTGAAACTTGTCAAAAACTCCATTTGGCTCAAATAATTCCCGTTTTCGAGTTGCACAGCATATTAAGTAGTTCCTTTATAGTTAAAATATTTATTATTAAATGGGTTATTCTCCTTCTATAACTTTATCTTAATGGTTAAAAAATTCGAAATTCACGGAAGCAATTTTTTTAATAAAGGGTGCCGCAGAAATCGCATTCGCTTGAATTTCACTTAAATTTGTATGAAATTTCACTTAAATGTGTATGAAATTTAAGTAAAATTCAAGCGAAAGCGATTTGTGTGGCACCCCTGAATATCTTATATTGTTATATCGATCAATGAATTAGATTAATAGCGTTTATGCATAATATATGTACATTGGTAGTAATATTATTAACAATGATTCTCCCATCTTGATAGGTGTCACTTCCTTCCAAAAGAGCTAACAGTGCCTCCCCTTCAAGCATTCCCCGCTCCGGAGTGGTTCAGCAAGTCGCTCCAACTGTTGAATAGCGACTTTCCTTTGCATTTCTCTGTGCCCAATGGGTTTTTCTCTCTATTTTTTTTCTTGTTTCTTTTTTTTTCGACTCCCACCACATGCTGTTAACATCAATTAAACTTCAACAGAGCTTTCAATGTTCCCTATTTACAAATGTGAGGTTCGAATATAAACAAATTAGCAGACGCTTAGGTAAAAATGAAAACGAAAAGTTTGTTGATCATCAGACAAGACAAGACGAAACTGAGGGTTCCATGGGTTAAGGGTTCCATAACCTTGTCATTTGCCGCTATTGAACCGCAGCACGTCGCAGCGGCATTTATCAAAGCTGTCAGGGAGATAGAGAGGGAGAGAGGGAGAGAGAGAGAATCATCCATCCATCCATCCATGCATCCATACATGCATTCATCCGTATCCACAACCGCACACACACGTTTATCCATAACCCATGCACTCAGACGACAGGGACAACAACAAACAAAACAGGCGACATCAAGATAAACGAACGGAATTTCATTATCTTTTCTTCCTTATTCAACTTTATATATTATCTATATGCATGTGTGTGTGTGTGTGTAACGACCTAGATATCCGGTATTCTTATCAATTATCAGCACAGGCGGCGATTGTGGCACCCAACAAACATTTAAACTCTAAAAATTACTTTATTTTTACCTATACCTTTACATTTTCTTATATCTCCTTAGCTTGAAGAATACCCCGAATGAACGGTACTGGGGATCTGTTGTTTCCGATCTGAATAATGTGATGCGAATTCTCTGTGCACTCCTTTTACTGCTTCACATCTACTGTAGGAAATTCCCTGTTTGGGCTGCCATTGTTGTTCATAAAATATTGCTTATGGCGAGGGTTGCTTCTGCTCTTTATGTGGGGGGGACTCTAATTTGTATTAGGGTCATATTTCACTTGTAGGGTTTCCAGCGAAGTTTCATTTTAATTTTATTGTTTGTCGCTGGGCCATTGAAACCAAACCGAATACATTGTTTTTGTTCTCTTTTTTTTTGGCGTGCTACGATTTCAGCTGCAAGTCCATTCCATTCCATTATTCCAACCCTGCGGTCTCTGGCGTTATTTTTGGATGAGTTCTTCCCTTGATAGGGTGGGTGCAAAACGCATTTCGTGGGTTTCATACTTTTCGACACGTATTTTATTTTCATTATTCGCTTTTCCGTATTAATAATCGACAATTGTTGACGCACTTTAATGCCCAAAATAGTCGGACAGCTGGCGTATGGATTTCTATTTCTATTTATTTGCACACATATCAGATATTATGTCACATGCAATATGTTACAAATAAATGTTACCAAAATTCTGACTGCAAATGACTTTCTGAAAATCGGGTATAAAAGAAAACAGGGTTTGGTTTTTATTTGAATGGATTAGATTTTGTGATAGTTTTACCATTGTACAAACATAAGTCCATATTTTTACCTAATATTACTACAATTTATATTGTGTATGAAATTAAAACTATTGTGTAATCTGTTATAATTAATAATTTTAGATTGAATTCTGAATTTGAATTTTTAACTTAATTGATTTTTGTCGAATTTTGTAAAATAAAATAAATAATCAAAATAATAAATAAATAAAAACATGCATAATTATATTTACTGTGTTGTTATACGGTCTGCAGATTATTGGCCAAACAATTGGCCATGGGAAAGAATGGGTTTGGGTGAGCAGCAGCAGCTAACAGCAAAAGCAATTCTAGGAATTCCAAATTCTTTGTAAGTCGCTGCAAAAAAGGTGAAAAAATTCACACTCGACGAATGCAAATGAGCCAGGCACACACAGTCACAGTCGTAAGTATTCGTACGAGTATGTGCACCATTCCCATACCCCCTCCCCCGCTACTTCCCACTGCTACCGCAGTCGCTGTTGAAAACTGAATCACTTGGAAACATTGCAATTTAAGCAGAAAATATGGTCTTAAACTAGTTTTGCCACGTTTTCGCCTTCGGGCCCGCGACGCGAATGGCAGCTAACGCTTTGCGCTGACAAAACAAAACCAACAAAGGCAAAAAAAATACCAACAAATGCATTATAATCAAAAAAATAAAAGAAAAACATTTGTCTTCTGTTTGCATATGAACATACAGCCGAACTTCCCTAACTCGAATCACCATTATCCACGAGAAAAGGTTCGAGTTAGGGAGACTTCGAGTTAGGGAAGTAGAATTGTATGAAATTTGCCTAGTATTGCCACTCGATTTGGTTCGAGTTAGAGAGACTTCGAGTTAGGGAAGTTCGAGTTAGGGAAGTTCGACTGTATTTTGATCAGCAATAACCACCCTGTAACTATTTTGCACTGGCAAGCAGTGCAGTGCACTTGCATGCGCCAGAGCAAGCAGTGCAATCTGTTCAATTCGCAGTTGTTTTTGCATACCCGTCAACAATCAACAACATTTGCAATCAATGAATAAATTTCAAGTGAAATTTACATTTTTTATTGTTCGTTTTTGATTAGATGCGTCACTGGAACTTGTTTGTTTCTTTTAAATCAGGTGCAGTGTCCGATCGTTGCATATCTAGTACATATAAGTTACTAGCATACACATACATATATGTACATACAGTGCCTCTTTGTTGTACGTGCCCGGCTTTGACAAGCAGAATCACAGACGGTCACGTCTCAGTCTCGAGTGGACAGCATTTCTACTGTTAAAAAAATTTCCCTTTATGAGCGATCTGTATTGATTGATTCTGTATTCAATGCGGCAGCCAGAATCGAAGCTACCTGCTGGCATGCGGCGTGTTGGCCAACTAATAAGCGACTTAACACAACAGACACGTAACTCGCTTCATAGAGTTATTAGTGTCGTCCTAAAAGGTCTATGGGTGAAGGGAGAAGAGCGTGATTTGTATAAACATAAACATTTTATTTGGTAAATTTCCTTTTTAAAAAGTGGTTAAATTATTAAAAAAATAAAAAGTGCTTAAATTAAGTAGTTTCACACTTATCTGATGCCCAAATAACTTATTTAGCTGCTTTATTTGAGGATCACTTGATTTAAAATAAAGAGTATGTTTCATGTTATTTGATCATCTTGAAGTTAACTTGGTAATAGAGAAATTAAATTACTAAAGAATAAAAAGATTTTGAATTTAGAAGATTAACACTTAACTGAAGTTTGAATAACTTTAGCTCAAATTGATCTTAAAGATAGAAAACAGAATGATTGCACTGAGGATCACTTGATTTAAAAAAAAAAGTAAGTTTCATGTTATCTGATAGTCTTAAATATGACTTTGGTAATAGAAAAATTAAATTACTAAATTACCTAATATTTACTACATATGACGTTTTCCTTGACCATCCAAATGAAAAAATTACTTTTAGGGACTTTAGAAAAATTGACTATACTATGCTAAGAGCCGAATGTGATATACTTGACTGAAACGTAATATTTAGCTATCCCTCTGTGAATTCACAGGTTGACTTTTTTCAGACTCAACTTCTTCATCTTTATAACACATGTGTACCTGTAAAAACAAAAGTTATTAAAAGCTCAAATAAACCGTGGTTTTCAGAGGAGATCAAAAAATTAATTCTCAATCGAAACCAGGCGTATGTGAAATGGAAAAGATACAAAACCGAATATCATTATACAAAATTCAAAGAGAAAAGAGCTCTTGTACTCAAAACAATAAATAGTGCGAAAAGTGCTTTTTACTGTTCACAATTTAACAGATCAGACATGGCCGGACAGAAATGGAAGGAACTAAAATCACTTGGCATTGGGAAACATAAGCCAAAAACCCCACATTGCGACGTGGACTTAAACCATTTAAATAGTAAATTTGTTCAATCTGAAGTACCTGAAGTTGTGATTAATAAATATCTTAGCTGTGATAATAGATCTACCTGTGATAATAGTTTTAGCTTTGAATGTGTGTCTCAATGTGATGTCTTAGAATCAATGTTAAAAATTAAATCTAATGCGATAGGCCTTGACGAAGTTGACCCAAAATTTTTAAAAATAGTATTACCAGAACTCCTGATTTACATTACACATATAATAAATACTGCGTTAATGACATCAACTTTTCCAGATAGTTGGAAAACTGCAAAGATTCTGCCAATTGTTAAACCCAATAATGAATATAGGCCATTTCCATTTTGCCATTTTTGGGCAAAGCGTTTGAACAAATTATTGCTAAACAAATTAATAATTACTTGACAATTTATAACCTGTCAAGCGAGAAGCAATCCGGATTTAAAAAGCACAGAAGCTGTACTACTGCGATCCTTAAAATCACAGAGGATATTCGCAAATATTCTGAGGATGGACAAGTAACTTTTCTAACACTTCTAGACTACAGTAAGGCATTCGACACAGTCAATCACGAAGTCTTGTGCACAAAACTAGAAAAACTTTTTGGATTCTCTAACACGGCAGTCAGACTAATAAACTCCTACTTGACCAATAGAAGCCAGGCCGTAGTTACGAAGCATGGTTTCTCGACATTTTTGTACTCTACACGTGGTGTCCCACAAGGGTCAGTCCTTGGTCCTTTGCTGTTTTCTGTTTATATTAATGACCTACCAAGTGTCTTGTCAGAGTGTGAAGTTCATATGTATGCTGATGATGTCCAAATGTATGTGAGTCGTCCTTTGTGTAATATTAATGAATGTATTGACATCACCAACCGAGAACTAATAAATATTGACGAGTGGGCAAAAAATAACGGTTTGGCTTTAAATCCTTTGAAATCTAAATGTTTAGTCATATATAAAAAACAAATTAACACGGACGGACTTGAGAAAGTAAAATTAAATAACAACCTAATAGAATATGTTAAGCACATTAACAACTTGGGATTCATTCTTAATAACACATTGACATGGAATGACCACATAACAAAAATAGTTGGCAGGACGTACGGACTACTCAGAATTTTATACATGACCCAAAAATTTGTCCCTGAGAGACTACGACTTCTAGTTGCTAAGAGCTATCTGATACCAACCCTCTTTTATGGAGTGGAACTATTTGCAAACTGTGATACTAGGTGTAAGCAAAAACTGAACGTGGTCTTTAATAATATTGCAAGATATGTTTTTAACATAAGAAGGAGAGAACATATAACAAGCTACTCGAACAAAATATTTGAACTTAGCCTAGAAAACTGGAAAAACTTGAGAGCACTAATATTACTAC